>VYZP01074836.1:0-15096 GCA_013400635.1 Hypocryptadius cinnamomeus
GAGAGCCAAACAGGGAGAGGGGACTGAGCCCAACCCCTGACCCCAGCCAAGTCTCCCGGTATCTCTGCACTTTCCAAAAGAAAACCCTCCAGCAACCAAGCTGACTCCTCAGCTAAGAGACTGCAGCCAACTGCACCTTCTCCCCTGTGGCCAAATCTTTTTTCTCTTAAGTACTCATTATTGCCATCTCTTAGGCAACAAATGGGAGAAAAATTCTGAGAGAAAAAAAAGAAAAGGAAAAAATCCTAACCTCCAACATCTTCTCTAGGAGGAAAAAGGCCCAGCAAGTCCTCATGCTCCTAACAAGATGATTACCCTATCTGTGTAATGGAAGGTATCAATGCAAAGTAGAGCAAAATAAAAGCACTGGTGTGAGACATGGTCCTGATCAGCAGATTTTCCAGCCTCTCCATAAACTAGATGAAATGTGAAGATCCCACCAACACTGAAGAGAAAAAAAGCAAAGATAAGATGATAAAGGTAATAAAAGAAAATCCATTACAAAACCAAACACCTTCTAGAAGATGGCTGGGCTCCAAACCAAAAAGTAAGCATGTTCAGAGAAGTACTTTCAAACAAAGCCTGTGTTAAATTTTGCATGAAGAGGCAGTGCACATGCTGAGGGTCTGGGGCTCAAGGCTTCATTTTCATGTCACCAGTGAGAACAAACGCCTTGCTAAAACAAATTTACAAGCTCAAGTGCCTGCACAGCACATATTCATTCAGAGAAATGTGTCTCTTCCCTGTGACTTTGTATAGATTATCCAGAGCCATCCCACACTTGGCATGATGCCAACCAAGGAACAGATCAACCCCTTTCCTGTATTGCTGTCCTGGGGCTTTGCTCTGCCCTGCTCCCCGGCTCCAACACCTCTGCCACCTCTTGTGCTCACACAGCCACATTTCTTTAGTAAGTATTATGCTATGCATACAGTAATACATCTATTTAAGCAGATATGTAGCTTTAGGAATTTTTATTAAGTGTCATGTTTACCTAAATCTTTATGTTTTCTCATTTATAACATTGGTAATTAAAAGTAAGCTGCAATCTGCATGAGAGAGCAAGCCAATGCACTGGCCTGAAGTTCAAGGAAACAATACTTTCTTGAAAATGTTTTTTCTTTTCTTCAGAAGTCCAGAAAAGCAGAGAAGATGCAAAGCACCTAGATACTTTAAAATTTTTTCAGTAAAATGGTTTAGTAAGCACAATTATCTAGCAATAAAATGAACCAGCCATAGTGCTCTTCACTGTATTAGACTCGGCACCTGTAGATGAAGAGAAGAGGCTGTGCCAGTCAAAATGGGATTTTTTTTCCATTACTATAGTTGGAGGGTGGAGGGGAGTGCTATTGTTCTGTTCCTTAGCAGGCATAGTATCAACCCATCGCACATAGCAAAAAATGCACTCTGATACAATGACTCTCAAGCAAAACACCTTCACTGTTCTAGGCTACAAAAGGCAATTATTTGGGATGAGCAAAGCCCTCCTATTAGATTAAGAACTGACTGACAATTCTAGTTGTACTATATGTTAGCATCTTGATGCTCTTAGAATGGTGCTATGATATCATGGCAATTAAGGTACTTTCCACAAACACTGCAATGGCACAAAACATGCAATGTGCTTGGGACACAAGAGCAAGGTAAAGGAAACCCTTCTGGAAAGGACTCATTAACATCTAAATATCTACATGTGCACCACAAGGAGCTTCAGTGTTGATATATCACATGATCTGCTGTGATTTTTGGCAGGTCCAAATACCTCACACAGAACTCTAGAGTCAAAGGGCTAAAATCCTTTGGGTACAATCTATCAAAGTACATTTGACTGGATTAAAACAATTAACTATATATGTAGAAATATACATATAATTAATTTGTGGTGCGTACTATGTCTTCATTTTCATAGGGTACCATACATTAAAAAAGGTTATTTCTCAAACCTTCTTCCTCCTCCCTCTGTAATTCTTCCATCAGAGACATAAATGGAATTTCAGCTCACTTTGCTATTTTGTTGCCTGACTGAATTTTCTGATATAATTGTTTTACTTCCCAGGTAGAATACAAGATCAGATTTGATGCATCACACCACTAGCAGATGTATGTGTTTACATGCAAGAAGATTCAAATGCACATCACCACACACTGGCATCTTTATAAACATTCTTCAGAAGTCCACAGCACCTCAACAGTTTATTGCAACTTTAAGTTAACTTACTTCTCTTGTGTTTTTTACTTGTTTCCCAAATCTTTGAGGAAAAATTTTGCTGTGAGTTCAGTAAGACGCCTTCTCTGTCCCTTTCTTGCTCAGTAATGCAACATGAAAGAGCTGTGCTAAAGCCCATTACCACAGCATCATGCCACATGGATTCCTGCTCCTGTCCCACCTTCCCTAAAGGCCTACAAAGTAAAAAACCACCATCCCAGAAGTTATCAGTGTGACCAGCAGCAAAGGGCACCTCAAAAAAGGCTTCCTGAGGGATTCTCCCTTCAGTTTTCTTTCTCTAGGTACCCACCACTCCTGCTAGCAAACTTGCTTGCCCTGCACCACAAATCAAGAGTATGCCTCTCAAACACCATTCACCAAGAAACAGGCCCAAAAGCAGGCAGCAAAATTCACCTTGGGAAGATGACAAATTTCTGGACTGAGTTGCTCTCCTTTCTAATTCCTTGGCACACGTTATATCTGCAATGCTTCTCCCACAAATGAGAGAGTATTTGTTGCAGACATAACCCCTTCCCTCAAAATTACATAATCCTACCTAATTTATTGAAATTCTTGAGTTAGGAAACAGCAGGAATAATGAAGTCTGGATAGCCTGACTCCATCCTGCCTCAGTCACAGTGCTTTTACATGATTCTGCCCAAATAAAAACCTTTTATTCTCATCCCACACGGCACTTAATTGCTTAATGCTTCTTCCCCTCTCTTTCTACAGCCCCAGCAGACTCTTTAGAACCACTTTTTCCTTTCCACTCCATTATGGCAGTAATTCTGCCTGACAAATCTGTAAGAGAACATGCTCAGCTGCTCTGGAAGGCTGCTGAACACATTGGTGACTGAAGCATTTTACAGTGGTAGAAAAGATTATAAAGTGAAGGATGCCATGAGTGGATGCTTGCTGCAGAGTAATTGGTGGCAGGTTTTGGTGTTTTTTTCAAGTAGGGAGGTTGGTTCTTTGAGATTCCAGGTTCCACCCTAAACTGAGAGCAGCATGTCTGGCTAAAACAGGTCTACTGCAGTCCTATAAAAAAAGCCAGCCATAAGAAGTTGGAAGGTGCTGAAAGCCAAGGTAAGTTAGAAAAGACTGCGTGATCCAGAATAAGAGGGAATTACTGGGCTACTTAAATGGGAGGGCAGAATAACCAAAAAACTACTGGAATTATTTGATCTACAGAAAAATCAGTAAAATTCACATAAAGGAATAAGCCTGAAAAAAGAACAGTACCATAAAACTCTTAAGGAACAGATCTGAAATATTAAAGCCATGGCATGACTCAAGTTGGGGGAAAACAGAAGAGCCTACTTGCACATGCTAACTCTACTATAGCAAGAAAGGAAAAGGATTATTCAAGACACACTTCTCTGAACTCAGTGAGTTTTTAATGAAGTTGGTTTCCACAAATGTCAGGACTGAACAAAGACAGCAGCTTTTAAAAAACAAAAACATTCCTAAGAACCTTTACAGAAATTATTAACAAAACTGTATATCATGATTTAATAAAGATGACTGATACGCATGACCCATTTTAGTGCCCTTCCTTATATTTAAATATAAACACTAAATAAAACTTACTGGTATTTCTAAAGAGCAGATACATTCCAAACATTCAGGAATCTTTTATTTGTGAATGTTTTCCCCCTCTGGCTGTCTTCAGGTTTTCACAAGCTGAAATTGTGTCTGAATTTCAGAACATACTAGACTTCACAAATGCTACCAAATGCACTATTTTTAGCACTCCAGCTATTGACATCACTTTCTGTTACTGCTAAGCTGCACAATGAGTTGCACACCAGCTGTCAGTGTTCCTGCTCCCCCTCTCACAGCAGGCAGCACACATCTTTTGCAGCAAGACCTGCAAATGCAAATCTCCAACCAGTTTAAAATTTTGTGCTGTCCCTCTGGCTGAAGGGATACTTAATGCACTTCACTATGTAAGATGTACTTGGCAAATGGGCTCTGAGATGGCAACAACATCCACTGAGAAGCAATTTGGATTAATGAATTCTTTAATACCTTAAGTATTCATACCACTGACTTGCTAAAGACACTAATAAAATGGAAAGATGGCATAAAGATAAAATGCTTGGGAAAAATTCAGTACAACTGGGACCAGTAATCCTGCTGTGCTTTGCATTATTATATGATGTGATGTTTCTCATGGACAATTCTTGGTAATTGGAGCACAGGATCTGGTATTAGGAGTACGGCTAGAGAAGGGCCTGCTAGTCATTGATGTCTAGAGGGAGTAATGACCATAGATAAATGGAAAGAATGAAAATACTTCAGACATTTAAGGCTTGATCATCAAAAGCCATTTCAAATGCTAACATTTCAATGAGGAATATAACACATTTTAAACAAGGACATGTTTACTTCAGCAAGACTGCAATTCTATTCCCCTGCTCCCCCTTCCCAAACACCTTTATATAGCTCTTTTTTAAATAAAAATTTGGATTCCTTCTACTTCAGTAGTAATTTAATCCAGTTGTTCCTCTCCTTCTTTCTCTTCTGACAAAGAACAGAAATTACTATGAAAGCCAGTTCGGGCAGTAAATGTCTCTCCAATACTATTTTGTGCAAAGGCTATTATGAGTGAACAAGCAACCTTAGAAGCATTTGAAATAAATAACTCCATAAGCAGCACCTGAAGATCAACTTTGTAGAAATATTTTGTTGGTTATTAACACCCTAAGCAATTGCTTCCTGTAACACTGCTGAGTCCTGACCAAGCTTTCACTGAAATTGATGTTGTTCCTCTCTCACTACTCATGAGAGAGGACTATGCCAGATTACCAGTGACATGGGAAAACAAAAAACTGCTTTGAGGCTTTGCAAAGTTTACAAGCTATCAAATTAACAACTACCTGACAAAGCAATACTTTGTTCCACAGAAAGCAAAGCCTTTACCCATCTCTTAGGAAGAATGGCAGTGTGGTCTGGCAGCTCAGCCAGGAGGCAGCCGGGATGGGACAGCTTGGGAGAAAGAGAAGAGCCTACTTGCACATGTAACTCAAGTTGGATAAAAGCAGTAGCCATGCAGATTGAATGCAATATCACAATCAGCATTCAGCCAGCAACACTTTTTAGAAATAAAATACTAATTACTAGCAACAGACTAATAAACACTGCCATTTCTTCATGTTAAGGACAGTTCTTAACGGTTAGTAAGCCAGGTTTTAAGCATTAGAGCAATAGAGGATTTGAAATTTGTTTATGGCTACCATATGGCTACCAGTTTTCCAATAAACACCTTCATGGTTAGCAGTTTTAAGTTCTCTGATTTATAAACTAGATTAAAATACAAGGTTTAAAGCAAAACCTGACTGATTTACATATTCTAAGAATCTGAGGGAATTTTTCCTGATGTCTGGAAAATGCAGAAGTTGCAACCACATTGCAAGCAAGATGCTTTGGGGAATTACAGGCTGCCTCACTTTTTCTGGGAAAATCATTAACCAAGTCCTACTGAAAGCCATTTCTGGGCACACAGAGATGATGATGATCAGCAATAGCCAAAACACATCTAACAACAGTAAATTGTGCTTGATCAACCTAACTTGCCTTCTAGGATGAAACAGCAAAATTGGTGAGTTAAGAACAGGGCAGTAGATAACATCCAACTTAACGTCAGCAAGGTATGCAACACCATCTCCCTCTTGCAACATCTTTGTATCCAAGTTGGAATGTTCTGGTTTTCATGGATGCAGTCCTAGTTGGGTAAATGCTGGGGCTGGGTTTTTTCCTGTTCTTTCCTTATTACTGTTGTGTTGCTAAGAAGCATTGATGGCTGGGGACTTGAGATGGGTGAGGAGAGGAAACTTTTGGTTTTTGGGAGTTTCTCTCAGTGGGGGCAGATATACCTCGAGAAGGGGGCAGATTAAAAGAGACAGGGTTGGGGGCAGCCCCTTTCTCTCTCCCTGTGGGTTTCGTAGGAGGATGGTCAGACCTGTGGCTTGGGAAAAGGAGTTCGCTGCCACCACCATAACCCAGTGGGGAACCTTTCTTCTGCTGCTGCTGGGCCTCGCATCCCCCTGCCCTGCCAGGACATCCTGCAGGTTCCAGCACTTTGCCGTGGAGTTTCTGGTACATCTGATACGTCCACCGCCCCGGGATTTCTGCTCATCCCTGCCGTTCCAGCCTGCTGCTTCTGAGAATCCTGCTGGGGCAACAGGACCGGCTGCCCCAGGGTTTGTGGAGCAAAGCCTCTCCTCCAGCACCGGGACCGGCTGCCCCAGGGTTTGTGGAGCAAAGCCTCTCCTCCAGCACCGGGACCGGCTGCCCCAGGGTTTGTGGAACAAAGCCTCTCCTCCAGCCCTTCCCGTCTGGGCCGAGCCGCCATTGCCACGCGCTCCCCGCGCCACAGCGCCCCCTGCAGCCACGGCGGAGTCACTGCACCTGCCCCGCCCACCGGGAGCCACCAGCGCCCCTGCTGGCTGTGAGCGGAACTGCACCGAAGGGGAAAGCGCCGCGGCTGCCAAAGGCCGGGACGGGGTTCCGGGTTCTGTTTGTCACTAATGCCATAGTTGTGGTTGTTTGTTTGCTTTATTATACATACTAGTAAAGAACTGTTATTCCTGTTCCCATATCTTTGCTTGAGAGCCCCTTAATTTCAAAATTATAATAATTTGGTGGGAGGGGGTTTATATTCTCCATTCCAAGGGAGACTTTTGTGCCTTCCCTAGCAGACGCCTGTCTTGTAAACCAAGACAATGAAAAACTAAAAACTGTGCTGTGGACCTCTACGTGTAATGGCTCCTGGCCGTACTGTACTCACAGCCACACTCTGCCTGGAAAGAAGTAAAATACCTCATCTCAGGGCTTCTTTTTGGCACTGGTTTTGTTTAGCATATTCTATCTATGAGGAGAACACAGGCTGCCTCATGAGGAAGACAGTACATTAGATTAGAGAAATTACCTGCCTCACTGGGTATGCAAATTTCTTGGACCCATTCCACATACTAAAAAATTGTTTCTAAAAGAAGCACAATGCAAATACAATTTCTGGCTTCTATCATTAAACACACCAAGAGAGGAAAGGGGACCGGATTCTGTTCACCAGAACTCCAAGTCTCTGATCTTCAAGGGTAGGATGTCAAAGTTATAACTGTTACTAATGATGGGGCTGAATTGCTATGAATAACTAAGAAACAAAAGCTCTGTATTGTCACTCACCCTCTCATGAGTGCACCCAATAATACAGAAGTCCCTGTAACATACTTTCTGCATTCAATGAAAGTCAGCAATTTCTGTGAATGTGCAATGCCACATAAATATTTTATACAAATATTACTAGCTACAAAACAACTTACCCTCTTTATAATAAAACTGCTTCTCTCCAGTTCTCATTGTAAGAATTAACTCAGTGAACACAACAGTAGTTACCAAGAGAAGATGTTACCTGGTAGAAGATGTTCATATTTTATCAAGTTATTAATATCCAACCTGTTTCATTTTTTGATCTTTATTGTAAATGAGTCATTATGGACAGAAGCCGAGTCAGAATTAACAGGTAAGATCATGCTCTGTTGAGAACTGAATCCTGACCTTAATGAATGATATAAACAGTATGTTCCATGCAAATACTGAGTGACATATAATAATACTTGCTATTTGCACGGACTTTATGCTCAGAAACACTGCATAGTGTCTTAGTCTAATCCCCAGTATCAGAATGAAGATTTTTTTTTTTTTAAATTCAAGTATCTTGTATCACATCAACAGATAACAAATAATTGAGAGAGTAAATGGATTTTAGAGTAAGGTGAGCAACAGTAAGGAATACATCAAACTCTACAAGAACACTAAATGTATCATATTGTAGGCCTACAGAAAGGATGACCAAATAAGATGGAACAAACCAAGATAAAACACTGGAGTGGAACATTTTGTAATATATCTAAAAGGTCTATAAAAGCTTATTTTTATAATTAAATCCTTTGCAGATTTCTGCCCCTAGTCAAAAGGGTCTAGTTGAACCATCACTAAAAAAAATGTAATGCCAAAGCATCTATCCCAAATGTGTAATACAATACGAGAATGATATTAAGGAAGGTCAGTGCATTATATATTTTTATATACATGTTTGACAATGTGTATATGAGCTTATGTATCTTATGCGTTTCCTCACAGAGAAGACATTAATCTAACAAAAGTTAGTTGAAGTGGGCACTGCTCAGGAGAACCCAAATTCCATTTGGACGGAGTTACATACAACACAGGGAAGCAAAGAGCTTTAAATAACAGGTTAGCAAATCAGGAGCAAAAACTTTCAAAAGAGCAGATGAAAACTGGCATTATGCTGTGCAGTTCCTCTGACGTCAGCAGCAATGCAGCATTGCAGATAAGCCTCTAGCAGTGTTAATAACTAAAAGCGGAGAACAGACACAAAATGTGCTCCACTGCAACATCTATTGGTGGTGCTGCCTCTTCCCCCCTTGTGCCTCTGCCCTAATTGCCCAGGAAGCTGAACTACTCTCTCAATGCCCCTCTTAAAAGTCACGCAGAGGAGACACCTTGCCAACTAACTCATACTCAGGCCAAGACTGGCCCAACAGGACAGCAAGAAGCCTTGATTGCTTTTGAAGTCAAACTGCTACCATGAAAAACTTCACCTATTAAAGGTGATAAAGATGATGAAGGAACTGGAGCATCCTCCTTATGAGATCACTCAGAAAGGCTGAGGGAGCTGGGGCTGTTCAGCCTGGTAAGGAGACGACTGAGAAGGGACTTCATCAGTGTCTGTCAGTGCCTGCAGGGAGGGGTCAGAGCAGGGACCAGGCTCTGCTCAGTGGTGCCCAGCAATGGGACAAGAGGCAACAGGAAGAAACGGATGCACAGGAAGTTCCACCTCAACATGAGGAAGAACTTCTTCACTGTGCAGTGACCAGGCACTGGAACAGATCACACAGAGAGGGTGTGGAGTCCCCCTCACTAGAGATATTCCAGAACCACATGGATACAACCCTAAGTTATACAATAACATCTCTGGCAAAATCATGCCTGAGCTGGGAGGTTGGACCAGAGGATCCACTATAGTCCCTTTTAACCTCAACCAGTCTGTGATTCTGTACATAGGATTTAATTATTCAAATAAGAAGTTTGTTTGGACTGTCATGGTTAAAAAGTCTTTTTAAAATATATTGCCTAACCAAAGCTTCAGACGACAGCTGCTGAAACAGATATTCAGGTACTTAATGGCAGCATAGCCCCTCCTGCTCAGAAAGAAATCTGAACTTGCCATGTCAGATAAGAAAGTCAAACAAGTTGATGTTCCAGTTCAGCAAAACAAACACTTTCCCTCTAGCATTACTTAAAAAAAACCCTCTTTGCCAAATGAAAGGCCACATCAATGAGTTCTTCGTGAAGTTTTCACCAAAGGTGCTATGGTATCCCATTTCACCCTCAGCTACAGTTGTCATGTGCTAAACAGAAATTTTAAGAGAATAAGGAAATTCTATGGCAGAGAGACAGATGGAAAAAAACGGTAGCTCAAGACATCAGTACCTCAATAAGGTACCATCTACCGAGACCCAAATTGAAGAGGAACTTTTAAGAGGAATTTTTGGGCATTCCACATCTCCTAGTGTGCTACACAGGCCAAAACACAATTAAGACACTTCAGATTTTCTCTTGTTACATGCAGTTAACAACAAAAGGATTTTTGGCCAATAAGCAGTATCATAGACACCTTCCTTACAAGCCATATTGCTGGAAGAAGGGGGAGGGACAAACAGGAAGAGGTGGCACCTCAAAACACTTGGGATGACCTAAAAGGCATCCTCCCAGTTCTTCAATGTGGACACAATACAGTGCAGGCAATGTTAGTGAACATTTCACTTCAGAGCTGTAGCTCTGATAACATGCAAAAACCTGCTGTAAACTGGTTCTGTTTTAACAGAAACTGAAAACAAAATAGTAACAAAACTGTACACAAGCAATTGCTCATACATAATAAAATGGCATAAAAGCCTAAACTGAAATTACGCCTTCCATTCTTATTAGAGTGTAAAAGTTAATCTTGAAACAGCTTGACATAAGAGACATTTTGAAGGAAGTTACATTTGTGAAAAATTGACATAAAATACTATAGCTGCCTATCATTTCAGAGAATTTCACAAAAAACCAAAGGTGCATGGGAATTCAGTATTACTCCTTCATGACATGTCAAATTAACTTGGGGTATCAATGTTACTTAATAAAGGAGAACAAATGAAGTAGTAAAAAGGTTCTGGATAGGCTACAGAAAAACATTAGCTTAAGATTCAATTAGATATTCATTCTAAAATCCTTGTTTCCCAGACTAACTGAGAACAAAGTAACATACAAAATATTTCTTATTTACAGAATGGAGCACAAGGACATGTGGAGGGGAAGTTCACACTGTAACTAAAATGAAGTTTGACTTTTTTTTTTTGCCAAAATCTGAAACATGAAGATTCAGAAGGAAAAGAAACATGAAAGATTTATTACTTCCGTTTTGTACACTAACAGTACAACATTCATCGTGATTTACACATGCTATGTTTTCTATATTCAAAATCAACCCTGTATTTCAGAGATAGAACCCAAGAAAACTAGAAAAACCCACACTGGGTAGCCAAATATTTCATGGATCATTGATGAGCCTGGGAGCTTGCATTTTCAATTAACTGTGAAATAAATTTCAAAAGCTTCCTTTTCAGCCACAGGAAGCTGTGCCAGGGGAGGTTTAGGTTAGATACTGGAAATGGTTTTTCACCCAGAGGAGGGTTGGGCACTCGAATGGGCTCCCCAGGGCAGTTGTCACAGCACCAAGGCTGACAGAGCTCAAGTGTTCAGACCATAGTCTTGGGCACATGGTGGGATTTTTTGGGCTGTTTTGTGCAGGGCCAGGAATTGGACTCAATGATCCTGATGGGCCCTTTCCAACTCAGGATATTTATGATTATAGGGCAACACATAAACACATAAAATCCCTGTTGGGTGGATCCAGACAACTGTAGTTACAGGAGCTCATCATAAATAGTTAGTAATCTTCTAATGGATTAAGAGCATTCGCATGCCAAAGATAATGACTTGACAAAATAACATATCCAGAAATCGTGCCCTAGGTTAAACTATAATAAAAAGGAATAAAAACATATCTTATGTAAAACCAACTCAATTAGGAGCAACTAAAACTAAATAAAAACCAGTCTCCTTCAAAGCATGAAAACTCAAACTTCCTAAGAAGACACTGGTTTATGTATTCACCTGAGTACCTTCTAGAAAAAGAAGTAAAAGCCAGTATTACTACACAGCCAATATTATTTTATGTTACCAAAATTAACCTTGATATCAAGTAGTTAAGATTCAATTTTATGTTGACCTAGTTGCAATGACCTAATAGAAAAACAGGGTAATTTAAATATTTTATGCATCAAGAACTCACTAACAAAGCCACTGGGAGTTAAAGATCAAATACCATAATGCATAAAGTAAATAATTTACAACAATCATGACCTTCATTCATTATCCCTAATACAGTTTTTTGCTGTCTTTCTGTATTTTAAACTGAACAATTAGGAAGCATTTTTAATGGCTGGATTAAGTACATCAGCTTGGCTACAGAACTAAAAAGTCTTAAAATACAACTCTTACCTATCAATTCTGTGGGTTTTAGGTACGTTCAAACTCACTAGAAAACAACAACAGAAAGTCAGGATGTTAAGAAGAAAGATTACTACTAAAGTTGTTTTTGTTTTTTGAAGCACACGCATATGTTCTACTAAAACTGAAGGACTTTATATTAGCTTAAGTTTCACATATTTAACTGGAACAAATTCTCCTTTAAATTCCCTAAGTGATAATTAAGAAAGTTTCCATGTGATTCTGAACATACTGAAACACCCTAATATTACTTCTCAACTTGAAGGTCAGTAAGAAACTTCAAAATGTCAGAATAAAGCTTAAATCAAAAAAATGCAGAACTGCTTATACATGCATCCTTATAGATGCAATCGCTCATCAGGAAAGACTGTACTGCAAACAGTAAAACAGCAATCCTTCAAGCTAACAGAGTATTAAAGCTATTTTGTTTATTTTGTTAACAAGGAGGCTCTGGGTATCATGAAGCTATGACCTCACATTGTCCATTCCCAGAACCAGCAGTATTCCTATGAAATGACAAGCTGGGATTCCAGGGCTGGCATGATCTATGTATAAACAGATCAAATCTAGGAAGTTAAAAGCCAAGCTGGCTATGCACAACTGCTCTGCAGAACCAGATTTTTTCTTTCCACCATTTTGTGACTCCCCTACACAGGAATTTTTCCTCACTTTTAGCCCTATGAAGGCAGAAGTAGAGAACAGCAGAGTACAGTCCCTTTCAAATAAGCCAATGCAAGTCTTCTCATGGAGAATAAATACATAAATGCAAGCATAGGATTAAACAAAAACACCCAAACATTCCCATCAAATGCTTGCTTTAGTAAGTGAATGCATTCCCAGGCCTGGGTTCCACCACTGTTCTTTCTATAGCTCCCTGTAACAGCAGGGATGAGTAACCTACAGAATCCTGAGACACTGCCTGTGCTAACAGGCAAAGACTGGCAGGCAGATGATGGTGGTAGGAGGGAAATAGGAGCTCGCTCTGGAGGGGACACAAAACCTACCCATCAACAGCTCCTTACCTTCCTGGGGCCAAGCTGGTGGCTCCTTAGAACATCCACTTCCATCCCAACCACTTATCCCCTGCCTGGCCTTCACACAGGTTTCCAAGCGCAAAAATCTCACACACAGTCAAAATGGTTCCTTAAAAAACACACACTACTGTTCCACTTGTTTTGGCAGAGGACCTGGACAGAGGGATGATAGCTGTAGTCTACTCAGCTATCAGTTTTCAGTGCTGCTGGCAAACCACATGGCCAACTTTAAAGACCTTCAAGACAAGTAAACTTAAAAAACCCCAAATTAAAAAAAAAAAAATTTAAAAAACCAACCCTGAAGAAGCCACAGCCAAAAAAATGTTGTTGAATGTATGAACTGATGGAATTTGGAATGGATGGAATTCTTTTAAAAAAACCCCCAAAACACCAAATACGCCTGCATGAGAAACTTCTTAGGTTACTGTTGCTACTCATCCCATGACAAGAACATTAAAAATAAAGATTGTGCATAACCATTCTCAACTTCTATTTTCCATTGCAGAAGGTTTTTGGAAGAAACTAAGTGCCCACATTTCAACACAAAATGCCTCCTTGCTACAGAGCCATTCTTAGCATCGATCACAAGTGTAAGCTTTCACTGAAAAGACAGAGGAACCTAAAAGGAATTTCTGATTGCACAACAAAGATGCCTGTGCTTGTTAGCAAGGGAGACTGGAAGTGTTGAAAGATGTTTGACCTTCAAATGCCAGTTCAACTTGCAAAGATTTTGGATGTTTACACAAGCATGAAGAATTCTTTCCCCAGGCACACACTGAGCACCACGATCTATCCAGCGGGAAGGCGGCTGATGTCATCCCATCACAGCCCTGCAGCCCTTGAATCCCAGCTTGTCATTTCAGGGTTACACTGCTGAGTCTGCATCTGGCCAAAGTGAGGCCATTCCTCTTTTTCATCCTGACTATGTCAGTGATGAAGTCTGATGAATGAACGTGCTAGAATTAAGCAACTTCCAGTACTTGGAACACAGCCCTCTAATGCTGCCATTCTTCCCCTTGCCAGTATGGACAATTTATCCTTCAAGAGCAGATAAAAATTGAGGCACTGCACTGTCACATCTCAAGTACCAGCTTGATCTTTGCATGAAGGGCAATGTGCCCTAAATGAGAAATCCTTGACTGAAAATTAACCAAGCTCTTTCCTACACTTACTGAAGGTCAAGGTTACAGGTGAGCTCTCTGACACAAACCTTCCCCAAAACCCAGGCTATCTACTAAAGATGAGAATGTAAGAACATATTTATAAACAATAAACAGTCTCTTTAGGTGAGGTTTTTGTTAGGGGTTTGTTTTAAAAAATTATTAAATGCAACTATAAGGAAACATGGAATCACATTTTTCACTGAAAAGAGAAAATTAAAGACAATTTAATACATTCATCAGAAGCTAACAAAGGGGAAATGAATAACCATGTCTGTTACACAAAAAATCATCTTAGGTAAGTTTCAAGAAGAGTATCTCAGCAGTCAGGTCATCTAACAAAGAGAGCATCAGAATCTTCCTCCAACACAAATAAAGCAAGATCACAAACAACACTCTGTCTATAACAGTCTATTAAGAACACTTTAATAAACTAAATTTATTGCAGTTTGTTGAAAAATAAAATAGAAACTAATCTGAGGTTATTATAGCTTTCTTTACATTTGATGAAGTGCTGATATGCACACAAGCACCTTAACACTCAAAACCCAGAGCACTGTTTTGCTATGACAGAAGGATATTTTTCCTTCATCTGAAATTCTTGTTGTGGTTTAACCTGGCAGGCAGCTAAATGCTTGCTCACTCATTCCCTGAACCGTCTCCACTCCCCATGGAATGGGAAAGAGAACTGGGGGGTGGGGGGAAGTAAGACAAAGACAGCCTAATAGGATTGAAATGGAAGTGAGGAGAAATACNCTAATAGGATTGAAATGGAAGTGAGGAGAAATACTACTACTATACTACTACTGATGCTACTACTACTACTAAGAATAAAAAATTGCTAGTAGAGTTATTGTAGTATAATGGTAGTATATTGTACTACAAAAGAAGCTTGCACTGACCACCCAGTGACCGATGCCCACACACCTCCTGAGCAGAGACCATGGCCAGCTTTCCCCCAGGTTTATACACTGAGTATGCCATGATATGGCATGGAATATCCTTTGGTCACTGGGGTCAGCTGCTGTCACAGACATATTTTATGAAAAAT
>VYZP01074921.1:0-12187 GCA_013400635.1 Hypocryptadius cinnamomeus
AATATGCCTCTTTTGAAGGCTACGATACTGTTCCTAACAAAGGATTACTGGAGTCCGCTTCCACAGGTTTTGCATCAGCCTTAAACACAATGTGCTTTTTCCTGACCTGTTCTGGCTAATGCCTTTATAGTGGATGGCCCATCATGTATTTTGGGAACCAGAGTGACACTGTACAGTGTTTTTCCATAGCCACTGTAGCTTGCCTTTTTTTGTTATCTCAATAAAAAGTGTAAGCAGTGCAAAATGATTACATCTGTGTGCACTAGGATTGCCTAGTGTAACTCAATGCGCTGGGGGTATCTGTGAAGTTAAAAATACACACGGAAATGAAGTGCAGAAATATGACTCTCTGCTGAGCCAGATATGTTAACTTATGAGAAGTTATTTCAAACAAGTTGTAAGTTATTAATTAGTTTGATTTATTTTGTAAATGTGTAGATATTTTTCAAAACCTCATTGCTGCACAATGTGCTTAACTCATTGTTAATAGACTCTTCTGTTACTCAGTGGCTTTTTAATGTACCAGCATTGTGAAAAATGAAAATTCACTGAAATATTGCTACAGTATTAAATGGGTCTCATGAGCAGTTTATGTGGAATGCAGCATATATTTATGGCATTAGTCCTGTGGGTCTAAAGAAGTATATAAACACATAACTTTTATTGATTTGTGATATATATGGTGTTAATTTATATTATTTCATTGTTTGAGTTGGAGGGGCAGCCTGTGAACATAATTGGGATTGATTGGTACAGATTAGATTATGCTGCTGTTTTACTAGCATGACAATATACTATTTTTCTGGTATAAAAACTTCAACATTTAGATTTGTGCAAGACGTGCACAGTGCTAACACGGTGTTATCTAACAATTTGCAATATCTCCGTTACACTTCTCAAAAAATACCCCTTTAAAAATTGTGGTTTAACTTCTCAGCTTTCATCCTCTCAATCTTGTGTTACCTCCCAGTCCTCTTTCCTCCCGCTAACACCCCTTCAGAGCTCAGATCTTGAGTTGTCATAGTTATTTTATTTTTGTCTGGGTTTTGTTAATTGTATGTTAGGAGAGGAAGGTCTTTGTTCTTGCAGTGTGTAGTTGTGTTAGACTCCTGTGGTATGCACACAGCAGTACTTGGTGCTGTGTGGGAGGGGAGAGGTGTAACTTCACTCAATCTAGCATTCAGAAGGCTGGGAAACTCAGTTTTAACTGTGGTGTATATTTCAGTGGATTGATTTTTATTTTTTTGATGTTGAAAGATAATAATTCTCTGAGAGAATACAAGAGTTTTTTTCACAGTAAGATGATTTTCTGCACATTCTCTCTCTTTTTTTTTCATGCTGTTATCAAATTAGCTGCCAACAGTTATTGGCTTTACTTCTCTTTATCTATGCACTTTGTAAGCCCAAAATAAAATTAATGGAAGCAGTAGGAGGAAGCAGCATAGGGTGTTGCCTTAGGTAGGTAGCTATTGGGTTGCACACTGTTTCAAAAAATTCTTGAAGGCATGTGTCCTCACTGAGGTCTCACTGTGTGCCAAATTTAATAGGCTTGTTAAGGCTTGTGATGGTTGTATCTAGGCATGTAGAATTCCTTCTGAAAGTATCTTTTCCCTCTACGGAAGGGACTTTGTTATTTCTGTAGCAATGCCTTAATTTCTAGAACTGGAATAC
This sequence comes from Hypocryptadius cinnamomeus, assembly GCA_013400635.1. Lineage (NCBI taxonomy): Eukaryota > Metazoa > Chordata > Aves > Passeriformes > Zosteropidae > Hypocryptadius > Hypocryptadius cinnamomeus. The sequence goes on from VYZP01074921.1 coordinate 1,672, forward strand.
TGGAGGAAAGGAAGGCAGGAAGGTAGGCAGGAAAGAGCCGTGCTGGTAAGGGGTGACTGACATATGTGCATGTGTAAATTTGTTTGTGTTTCTCATGGATGTTAGAACCTTTGACTTAAAGTGGTGCAATTTCTACTTTTTGTGAAGGATCTGGAAGAGTAGGATTTTTACATTAACACTGCACACTCAAGACTTAAGTATTAGCTCATGAAATACTCCTTTAGCGTATCAGTCATTACAAAGAATTATTTCTTAAATTCATGGAATAGGTAGTTGTGTAAGAAGTCTGGTTTAATCACAATACTGCAAAAATTGCAAGTCTTTCTTTTTCCATCTCACAAAAGGTAAAATTTTGCATTGTCAATGTGCTAATCTGTTCTGCCAACTTCTTGAGCACTTAGGTTTTCTCATTTTCATTCAAAATGTCTAATATGCTTTGTCAAAAGTTATTTTATACTTTCTGTTTTAAAGTCTGATGTGAAGGACTTATCACAGTTGATGTGTTTTATTCTTAAGTAATACATTTTTAACTAAAGCTACCAAGTCTTGTTTAGGTTCCAAGGGGTCTTGTAACACAGATGGGAAAATTACATGCTTAATGAACATGTATATTGAGTGCTATATATATGAACTCATGTATATTGAGTGCTATCACAACCAGATTTATAGTATGTATAGACTAGACATATACTTAATCCACCTCAGAGTAAATGTTTTTATCTTTTGTATTAATAACTTCATACTCCTCTAAAAGTACTTAAAAATTAGATTTGAAAGGTTCTAATGCATTCAAGACATTGTTTTACAGTCAAAGACCAAAGATTTCTTCAATATAAACATAAGTCTATTAGGTTTGTTACATGGTAAGTAGAAGACTTAGGCACTTGATGTTGTATGCAAGGTGTATAAACAGAGACTTGTTGTTTTTTTTCCACAGCAGCTGTGAACTTCATAACACACTAGGTCAGATGATGTTCAAAAGCATTGTGTACATAGTCAATACATACTGCAGCTGAATAATTTCCAGCAATTTTTGAAGGGATTGTATCATGTCTTTTAATTGGAAGAAATGTGACAAAAGGAAGATGTGATTTTAGATTGCTCAGATCTAGGACTGGGCATGAAAATTTCAAAATGCTCTTGCATCTTTATTCCATCTATTTTTATGGCCCAAAATCACATGCTGCTTTAATCAACACTTATCCCTCCCCCAAGGAAAAATGGTCACTTAAGCCAAATTGTACTGAGAATTTGTAATGTCTGTCTGCAAGGCTAAGAGCATGAAAGTAATTTTTTAGTTTTCTGTTTGGACCCCTGAGATGAAAGGCCAGTGTGCTAATCCAGGAATTTTACATAAGGCACTTTAAGTGACATGATCATGGTGTCATTAAATGGATACCTTTTATAAAATTACTGGATACAGACCAAGCATTCATGTGTGAAACATCTCTTCATAAGGACAGTTTGAAAAATAGTAATTTAAAAATACGAAAACAATGCCAGTGCCCTTTTTGTCTTTCATACAGTAATAGAAATAAAAGAAATACAATAATAAATAATATATTCCAAGACCAGGTTGGATTGGAGCTTTGAGCAGTCTGGTCTAGTGGAAGGTCCCCATGGCAGGAGGACTGCAACTAGATGATCTTTAAAGTCCCTTCCAACCCAAGCTTTTCTAGGATTCTTTGATTCTATGATATAGTAATAAAATGTTTCTATAATACAGTAATGTAAGGGCAGCATCCTGCAAAGTTCTGAAGACAGCTGAGAGGCTCCTTAAGAAATGGAGGGAGTGGGAGATGGACTTGAGTGGGCTTTGAAGGCTTTTAAAGGCTTAAGGAGCAGTGCTCAGAAAATCTGTGGTAGTTGAGGTGAAATTTTTGAATTTAAAGTCTTTATTTAAAATGGAATGTTTCCTTTAATGAAATATTGAGGGATCTGAGAGAAGGTAATGGGGATAATCACAGGTAAATCATTAAGATGGGTGTGACTGGAAATTCAGTACAGAATTATGTCTTAGACATAAATTACTGGGATAAAACATCACGACAGGCTACTTCTTTATGTGCAGTTTGTTACAAATTGAATAAAGGTTTTGAGCCAGAAAAAGAATTAAGGAAGGTTGAGAAGGAGGAATATATATGAGAATGGGAAGAGACCCAAACTGAATTCAGAAGAATGGTAGTGTGTTTTTTGAAAGAAGTTTATGTTTAAGCTTGCTAGAAGGCCAAGCTAGGATGTAGGCTTACAGAAAGGTCTTGCCACCTTTGTGAGTCTAGCATGTGCTAGGATAGCTGTGGTTTCTTTGGGGACATCTGGAATTCCTGCTTTCTTCTAATACATAGAACTTTGTGAAACTTGCTTTGCAAGTTGCTACCTCAGATCCTTGTTTGAGGGAGCATACAACTTTCGTGTTAGCTCTGAAAGGATTAATATGCTGCCTGAAATTCAGTCTTCTGTTTTACAATATTTGCAGATACTAAGTCACCTGCTTGTGACAGAGGATGAGGAGAGGCTAGTGATTCAATGATGAATGATAGGGAAGAAGGAGGGTGGCGGGCCAGCATTTTCTGTCATTGTGGGAGAACTGTGGTTAGGTCCAGGAACTGTTTAGGAGGGAGCTACTGACAGAGCCTCCTCCGGGGAGGGTATTGAAGCACTCATCCCCTTTTTTATGATGTAGGCCAAATAAATCTAGATCTGAAACTATTCATGAAAAGAATTTTAGACCAATTTTTGCACTGAATATGTACTCCTTATAATCAAGCTGACACCTAAAAGTGGATTCTAGTATAGTCATCATATACTGGTTCACCAGTCATAGTTCCTGCTTTGACTAGCATGAAACCAGTAAAACTTCCTTCTGTTTTTATTGTGTACAAAAATGATCCCACATGTATAAATGAAATCAAAATGGGACTAACTTTAGCAGTCCCTATGGTTCAGGTGCAGGCAGGGAAAGGGAGTTTTTTTCTATCCTTTGGGATTCCAGTCTCTACAAGCAATCAGATTTTCTAGAGTGTTTTGTACACAAAACCATCAGTGGTCTTGAAATTTAAAATGTAAAGCACTATGCTGCATAGTTGCCATGAAGGGTAGATAGAGATGTCTATGTGTATGTGCCCATGAGAGGGTGAGTAGTAAGTGCACTGAGCTTTTTAAGTCTTTTAAAATCTCAGTGGTTTAATGCACTTGGCCATTACTTGTCCTTTGTATAGTTTCACAAGGTTTAGTGGTACAATTAACATTGCACTTTGTCTCCTTTCTGTCTTCAGTTCTTGAACAGATCTTTGATATGGTTTTTTTCACTTTCTTCTTGCTTTCTTTGAACATCTAACGTTCTTCATACAGTAACCAAGGAAATTGGCAGTGTTTAGTGCCCTACTCTGATCATAATCCTCTTCTGTGGGCAGAAATCCTTTGGAAAAAACCAGTTTTTCATCAATTGAAGAAAATGCTTGGCCATTTTCTAGCTCTAGTACTTTAGTCTCCTCTTGAATAAATTAGGCTTCAAGAAGTCAGAACTTGACCTTCAGACTGTGTTATCTGGCCTTGAAGTGTATCAAGAGCTACTGCTGAATAGCTATTTTTGCAAAAGTAAACCCCATACTGATTATGCTGTGTTGCTGTATGTGAAGGGAGAAACTCAACAAACGGCGCACAAGGTGTTGGTGTGAGCCTTATGCAAAAGATCAAATTTCCCTTACTTATACGTCTGTTACATGTTACTTTCAAAATGTATAAGCAAGTGCCTGAAAAATAAGAAAATTTTCTTTACTTTCAATAAACTGAAGCTACATCATTGAATGCAAAGAAAACTCATCACATTGAACCAAGGAATTATTCATATTTAGATGTGCTTTCTTCCTCATTTTCATGCAGTTGCTATAGGCACTGCCCATGCCCCATTCTTCCTCACTCCTTGTTTTTCTTCCTATTGATCAGGAACAGGCAAGTCCAGCCCAACAAAACTGCCAACCTGCCTTAAGGACCTAAAGAAGTTATGACTGTTTGATCATGTATTTGGTTTGCATGGCAAGGTTTTGGTAACAGGGGGAGGGGATCTCTGCATGGGTGGCTTCTGTGAGAAGCTTTTGGAAAGTTCCCTCTGTGTCCAATGCTAGCTGGCTCCTAGGTTGACCCCATCATCAACAGTGGTAGTGCCTCTGGGATAATTTATTTAAGAATGTGAAAAAGGTTGTTGTGCAACTGCAGCAGAGAGAACATGTGAGAGGAACAGCCCTGCAGAAAACCATGGTCAGTGGAGGAGACGGAGGAGGTGCTTCAGGCGCTGGAGCAGAGATTCCCCCACAGCTGGTGGTGCAACATGGTAAGACAGCTGTCCCCGTGTGGGACCATGGGCGTGTGGAGACCCACCTGCAGACCCTTGGAGGCCCCCAGGCCACAGCAGGTGAGTGCCCGAGGCAGGCTGTGACACCTGTGGAAAGCCCAGAATGCACAGGCTCTGGCAGGATCTGTGAGAAGAGCCCATGCTGGAGCAAGTGCAGAGTGTGAGGAGTCCTCCCCCTGAGGTGGCAGGACCAGCAGATAAAATCTGCGATGTACTGACTGCAATCTGTGTTCCTTGTCCTGCTGCACCACTGGCAGGGAGGAGGTAGAGAAAATTAAGAGTGAAATTGAACTTGGGGAGACCAGTGGGGTGAGGAAATGTGTTCCAAGATTTAGTTTTATTTGTCATTGCCTTTTTGTGGTTTGATTGATAATAAAACTGGTTTCCCCAAGTTGAGTCTGTTTTGCCTGTGATGGTAATTAGTGAACGATCTCTCCCCATCCTTATCTTGACCCACAAGGTTTTTGTTATATTTTCTCTCCTCTGTCCAGCTGAGGAGGGAAGTGATAAGGGTGGCTTTGGTGGGCACCAGGTGTCGAGACAATGTCAACCCACCACAGATCAAAATGCCTCATCCAATGCAATTCTGTGGTAATACTGGGAAGTTTAGCCCAGTTCCAGTCTGTCTAAGTCTCTTACATTGGTAGTGACTTCCTAAAATTTCTGTTTTGGAGTTGTCCATACTCAGTTGCTTTCAACCCTTTATTTATGTTTACATTATTTCAAGGCAACCAGTTTTTCACAGTTTAAAGTAGTTATATAAGAACAGATTGAGTACAGTTGCAGTACAGTTTATAATGGGTGCCTTGGGAACAGTGCAAAGCAAGGCGAGTCAAGCTTGAAGTTACACTTTTGAGAACACACTTCCACCTTCTTCACCCAGAGCTGTTAGGCTTTTGGCACGTATCTCATATTTCGTCACAGTTCTCGTATTTCATCTCCTTTTTCTGGCAGTTCCAAATGGCTGTCTTGGACTGCTGACCAATATCTTCACCAAAACTCATGCTTGGGCATCAAAAATGATGACTTGGAGAGACATCTTTGATTCCTTTCTTTACCATGCTTTGCACATCCCTGCAGTTGCAACTTCTTGCAAGTGGTGTTTTTGCCAATGTCTTTTTTGCTTGGCACCACTAAAATTCATGTGAAGGACCGAGACCTGGGAGGAGGTGTTCAGCTTACACCCATAATATTTTTCCTTTATTTTCTACTAGAATCCTCTTCCCCCCCCCNTCCCCTCCCAACCCCCCCCCCCCCCCCCCCCCCCCCAATTCTTTAGTGCATTCTGATTTCTTCAGTCTTTTCGTCACTCTTGTTGCCTATTGTATCATTTCTGCTGATGACCTTTGCCCTAACATAGTGTTGTGCTTTTTTTTTAGGCCACTTGGGCTGCTTTTTTGAGCTAGTCAGTCCTGTTCTCCAAGAGGTTAGCAATTAAATGATATCTAGACTGAATATCAGTTGAAGCCCTCAGCTTGTCTTGTATTGGCCCGAAAGGCAGGCTTCAGTAGCTCATCATACCCATCAGCTGCATATGCAAGTTCCTCAGTGTTGTCATTTTTCTTATGGTCATGTTGATTGTAACTTGTTGGATTGGTGTCTGTCACCGTCTTTTGGGTATCCTGTTTGACAAGACTTGTAGGATGATCATAACAGAAATAAAATGCATATATTTATGGTAATATGAACATGGCTTGTGTGTGGGCAAGCGAAGCAGCAGCCAGACAACCCAGCAGACCTCTGAATGTAGGGTATCACAACAAGCGTAGAGATGGGAAATGTGCTGCTGGCTTCTGTTTTCCTGTGTAACTGAAGACTGCTCAGTCTACGTATCTCATTTTCATTTTAGAACAAATGATTGGAGGTAAACATTATCAAAATAGACTAAATTTCTTTTAACTACATCACCCACTTATTATCTTTCTTTGGTTCCCTTATTTTAGTCTGCTGCATGTGGTGACTATTACACTTTTGCCAGCAGTTACAGGTGCGGGTTTCCATGCCCAGGTGCCCCTCATTTTTTTTTCTGTTCCATTAGGGGTTTGGATTTGCCAACAAAACCTGCTGACAAATCTGTAATAACACAACAGTGTATAGTTGAATGTTTACGTGGTTAGAGTAGACTTACTACATTTACTGCAGGATTTACTCTTTATTTAGATTTTATGCTTTGGCCAGAGGGAACAATGCTATGTGAATAAAAAAGAATGTTCAGAAGTGCAGAGAAATATTTTTTTTGGTCAGAATACCTATCCTACAACAGTTAAACCTTGCTCTTGCATTGCACTGATGACTAGAAACAGATACCCAGAGATGACAGTACTGGAAGTCTGACCCAGCAAAGCAAGTTTTTTTGTCGTATACCAAGTGGCAAAGTATTTCAGCATTGTAAAACAACCATTTATTACAGTAGGTTACCTTACGCGTAAGGTAACCTTGTACCACTCCAGAAATACAAAGAAAATTTCCAAACTGCATCTTTAGCTAAAAATCTAAAATTTGCTTTGTCCTGGAGTCTACATGATTTTCTCCTCTAGTGACCTTCAGGGGAATACAGAGCTGATATAGCTGATGATAAAGGCATTCTTCTCTTTTAAGCTGTGTTACAGTCCAAGCCAAAACTTCTGTTTAAAATGGCCAAAGTGAAAGAGTTTTAAGAAAAAATCTGTTCTCCTTTTTTTTTTTTCTTATTTTAAAAAATCTATTTCAGGACTGCTGCAAAGGAAATAGGAAGCTAATTGGTCTCTTAACAGTGTTATTCAGAGACTTGGTCTTTCTCAGCTTTGCAAGAGATCTGCTCTACTGAGAAACCAGCAACATGGTGTGAAAAACCTGGTAGAAACAATAGGTACTTCTTTTTATAGCTGGTATCTCTTCAGAAACATAGACTGCAGCCAGAACGCGGCGGTAACAGATTTGCTTTCTCTTGTGCTGGAACACAGCATTCTATTTATCTCTGACAAGCGAAGGATATGTTGGACAAACTGCACTATTAAATACAGAAAGCCTCATTTAAATAATGTTAGTGCCTTGACATAAATAGGGACAAGCTATACAAACACGAGGCTGATAACATTTTGCCCTCATCTTCGTTGTACACAGAATACAAAAAACAGACGTATATATTAGTGGCTTTGTATTTAAATTTCTTTCTTCCTCTGTCTTCAGACACGACTCCTTTTCTGTTTTTTTTCTGTTTGACAAACTTTTTTAAAAAAAAAAATCAAATACTAAAGTGCCTTCTTAAGTCAGATTCTTTGAATCCTCCAGTATGATTGTTCCATCCCTCTTTTTAAGTCCATTTAGTCTAACTGGATGTTTTCCATTTGTCTCTGGTAAGTGCATTCTAAATACTGCTTTTGTGTGTAGTAAAATGTAAACCTGCATATTACTATTAAATATATAAAACTATCTAAAGCTAGGGCTTCACAGGTAGTGTGGAAACAAAGGACTGAAGATAGTAATACCATAAGTTTACTAATAAAGCTAATATGCTGATCAGCTCCCCTAAATTAACTTTTCATTAAGAAAAGTTCATGTGAACGTACACTTTTATTAACCTGAATAATCAAGTTTGGTCTGAATATTAATCTCTTCAAGTCAAACAACAAGGTTTTTGAGCCTTTATCAGAAAGGGCTTGGTTTGAGGGCAAAAACTCTTAGCTATTACCAAGGGGATTTTTGTATCTTGCTGGTTTTTTTAGCAATCTTCTGTGGATTTAATGAGAAATAATAAGGTAGCTCTGAGTGAAAATAATGGGTCATAAAGCATATACATTTAGCCTAAACAACTGAGCTGTGTTAGGAGGACTGTATGAGCTGAACTCTATGAAGGAGCATTGTGATTCCAACACCAAGAAGTGGTGATGCTTGGCTTAAGGGAGAATAGCCTGTGTACATTTACTCAGTGGCTGGATTACGTTATGGTCTCAGCTGAGTTTTCAAATTGCATTCCCTTTTATAAAGACTTTTACCCAAGTTTCACAGAAATTTAACCATTAATTAATTTATTTTTAGTGGCTAAGGAGGTGTAAAACTCTCTTGCCTTCCTGATCATCCACGTATTGGGTTTAGATTAATTGAAAAGCCATGCATACTGTGCCCTGGAGTTGAGAGGGCACCTATGTTGGACTAGCTGTCTTTAAGTGGTAGTCTTAATAGGGCAGGAACAGGGAGCCATTTACCTTTCCCTGCACCAAGAAGTTTTGCAAATAGCCTTGTGTCAGGTGTTAATGTATAAAGTTAGCATTAATAATATTTTAATGAAAAATAACTAAGACTTATTTTTATCGTGGCTAGTAAGACATGGTTCTTCCATTCTGATTTAGAGGGTTAATATGAATAAGAGCCTAAAATTACTTGACTATAGACAGCTATTCTAAAAATGAACTGTGTATTCCAAGTTTATCTTCATTCGGTAGTCTCTTTCTTCGTAACTGTTTAATTTTCATTATAGTCTTTTTTTTGAAGGACCTGGAAAAAGTTACTGATACCAGACAGTGTAAACTGCATTACCCCACTGAGATTTTTCAGAATGGTTACTCTAAATCACTTTAGGAATTGCTATGAACAAGATGGAAAAAAGTTTTCATAAATTTAAGAGTAGGTTTTCTTGGAGGAAGAGACAGATTTAGGTAATGTTCATAGATTCTTTCTGAGCTGCCTGGTGATAGGCACTGGTGACTCACGAATTTGCAAAGCAATACCCAAAGTTAATCTGCTGCAATAGCCCTTGGGCTTTTCCACTTTTTCAGGTCTGAGCAGAACTTTATAATCAGAGCACAGCAGATGAAGTGATAGATGGAGCCTAAGCCTCCATTTCCACTAGTGCTAGGATAGGCTGAGGTTTGCCATTTAAATGCTAGACTGTACAATCTCCTGTTAACTATTTGCCTTTTTATTTCCAGTTTATTTCCATTTTAAACAGACAATTTTATTTCACCTATAAAGACTAGATCTGGGAACCTGTTCCATATCCGTTGTGAATAATTAATGCAGATAAATGATTTAGCTTCTCTGCAGTGTGTTTATCTTGTATAAGTGCTCCTTTGACAGCTTAATCATTTGGCAAGTCTGCTAATTTTCTTTCATTTCTGATGTTCCATGGAAGTGTATTATTTGAATTTTTTGCTGATAATATTTAAATTTCCTCACAACTTTATAGTTATTTACACACATCTTAACAGTTGATTTGAAGTATCTTTCACTGGCTGGAATCTCCATAGTTTGAAAAAGATTTTTGGTAAGGTAGATTAACTTGAGACTCTCTATTTAAATAAATTATTTGATCCACCCCTACCTTTCCTTATAAATAATGTGCATTATTTTTAAGGAGTTTATTGTGGGTTTTACTTCTGTAGGTCCCTTTTATTTCTCACTCCTGATTTGGTCCTTTGTGGTAATGGCTGTTGATGGTGATAAATCTTTCACTTTTAATCTATTTATTACTGCATTCCTACTTACAGGATGTTGCACTTCACAGTGTTGCTGTTGGTATTTAGTTCTTCAGCTATTGTAATTTTTGGGCCAGGTGTCATCTAATTATCATATAGTCTACAAGAATCTCACTTTCTTCTCTAAAAGTAGTTGTACTGTGAGTTAATTGTCCAACACATGGCAGTGGCTTTTTCTAGACTTTGCCTTTTTGTTCAGTTTTATTCAGGGAAATGAAATCTTCTGTAACTATTTTATTACTATCTATAACTACATTTTGTTTCTGTTGACCAATATTGTAAAATTGAATGTATCAAATTCAGGATTAAGTAATGATATTTGTATTTTAGCTTCTCTGTTGTGTCTTTCAAACTCTTTTTCTCTTCAGTTTTACTGACATTGTCTTTGCCATGATTGCATGTCATATTGTCCTCATTCTGCCATTTTTTCCAGTATCATGATGTGATTGTCATAACCTTTGTTTGAAAGAACTTCACTGGTATATTTTTGCACATAGCCTATTACAATTCAGAGATCTGCATAATTTAACCTCCCTTTTTATAATACAACATATTTACACATCTAAAGCAGCAGTCAAGTGAGGAGGTATTAGTGCTTTACCAGTCTTAATGAGTTCAGTCTGTTACCTTTCTGTACAGAAACCAATTTCACTTCCCCTGCCCCATGTTGTTAAAAGCAAAAATGAGGGGCTAATGCTGACTTGCCCAAAGT
>VYZP01074942.1:0-11447 GCA_013400635.1 Hypocryptadius cinnamomeus
ACAAATATAATGATTTCTGTTATTCATTGGTCGTATCCTGGCTCAGACGTTAACTCTGGAGATCAGTGACTAGGAATATCATGAAGGAAACAGGATTTCCACAAAAATATATCAAAAGTATATCATAAATATACTTTATGTTTAATTTAAAACTTCAAAGAAAGTTTAAACTCAGGCAACAGTGTTCATCTTAGAGGGATCAACCCTGTCTATGCAAGAAAGTGCTATCAAAATGCTCTGAAAAAGAACAGTCTTTTTCCAGAAACACATTTGCTTAGGTGTATGTACTTTTAGCATCTTGTTGCATAAATCAGTCATGTGTAGGCCACAAATCCTTGTAGGATGTGTAGGCCACAAGCAGCTGCTAAGGATATGACAAATTTTGTCTCCTATGTGTACAACAAAATTAGCCTATCTTTGTCAATGTGTTACACTATAAGCAGCATAAACAGAAAATAGTATCAAACCAAGTTTTGGTGGCTTTTGTTTACGTGGCTCAGACCTTAGTGGAGATATATATATATACACACACACCATATATATACCATATACCCTGGTTATCATCCACCTCTCAGTTCCTCCATTTAATGAAATAGCCTTCTTATTACAACTTAATGTGTCCAAGTCAGAGTATATGCATTTTATATCTCTGCCCTAGTAATAAAAATTTCATGGGGTATATTCTATGACTTCGCAAGGTGAGAACTTGATTTGATTTCCACTCTAAAGACTAAAGGAAGGTTTGCCAACACTTCAAATACTGAAGTTTGTATCCAAAAGGTCCTCTAGTTTTTAATTATGAGTTAACATGTCACCAGGCAGTTCAGCAATTAGAATTATGATAGCAAAATAGAAAAGTGCATGGGACTCACAGGGCTCTTTAAATTTCTGGCAATAGAAAAAAAAAAAAAAAAGGAAGATAAGTGCAATTTTAACAGTTTTTAATTGGTAAAACGAAAGTAAGTTTTGCTCCAGGCAATGGGAATCAAAGATCATGGATTTGAAAAATCTTACAAATTCTTCTCAAAAAATAGGAGTTGCTTTTCTTATGCCACTTTCTGAGTGTCCTGCAACATTTCACTGGTGCTGATCTCTGGAGCTACCTTTGGACAGTGACAGTCTTCCTGTCTGACTGCTCCCTCCCATGTTGCTCCTGTACTGAGCTAAGCCACCACGCTCGGGCTGCTGCAGCCTCCTCAGACATCAGAGTACATCCTCATGCCGAGCATTTTGGCAGTGCTTTGTTGCGTTGACCAGGCTGGTCCCTCTGAAATGGGCATCACTGGCTCAGTTTAAAGATATTTTGTACCAGTGAAGCTGCATTCACGACATGCCTTGTGCTGGGAAAACAAGGTCACCTTCACCCCTTCTTCCATTGATACTCCAACCTTCTTGAAACCTAGTGCCAAGGTAGCTGCACTTCTTGGAGGCACAGATGTGAAAGAGAGACAGAATTTATTAGAAACACTTGAGCAAAGTAAACAGATTCACTGAGCTGAAGTCAGTCCTAAGGTTACTTAATGCCAAAGCCTAGCTGGATTATTGATCTGTGCTGCTGACATCTGGCCAATTGTTTATCTACTTGCCTATATGGAGATATATGTTAACAACTGAAAAAGGCTCTCATTATAAATCAAATTCTCAGACTTGACTGCTCATCTCTGGGTACTGAGAACTGAACAGTTCTTTTCTTTTTAAAAACTCCTGGTCACACTTTTACTTAAGAATGATTAGCTCTCTTCCACATTCTTTTGAGTCCTTAATGCCTTCTCCTATGGAGCAAAACCTGTGTCTGGGTTTTGTAGCTGTGCCAAAATAGAATCAAGACAAAGAACTCAGCCCAAACATAGAGCTGTTCTGTTGCCAGACAATGTGAGCAGTAAGGAACAAAAGGTTTTCTAAGAGGTTGAGCTGATTCATTAATTTTTTTCTTTCACATCTATACCGTATGGGATTACATAGCTTTTGTGAGTTCTGCTGCAGTGTTTTCTTCTTTCAAAGCTTTTCCGTCCCCAGCAGGGTGATGCAGAGCATGCCACAGGCAGGGGCAGCTGGGGGATCTCTATAAACACCCCACTCAGTCCCACTTCCCCAGTTTTGCTGTGCCTTTAATGGAAAGTTAGGCAGAAGCAGAAGGAAACTGCTATTAACAAATGTTGGTCTGAATGCTTCTTGACCATAAGTTCAGGCTAACTCCCTCTGACCTTGCTGAAATAACAGGGCTCTGAGTCATGGAGGGGCTTGGTCTTGTCCAGGGGAGTTTTTGGAAGATGCTTACATTCCTAGTGGATTTTGTTGTTTTTAAGTAGTCATGGTTCAGTGGAGGAAAAAGTGCTGCACACCCACCACAGAAGATTCATATCATGTATTGTGTGTTTTCACAGTGCTTGCCAGCCCTGGTGTGTTGGCTGAAGGCATTTGCTGACTCCTCTGTGGCCAAGGGTTTAAAAGCTACAGCTGAAGGTTTTTAAACACTCCTGGCAGCAGCGGTTTGGGTCACAAGGGTGATGGCTCAGGGCTGCCTCCTGTGTATCCACAACTCTTTCCTGCAAGTGTGGCTTTATTTGCAACACTGCTTCCACAGGCACCTCTGAAGGCTGCTAAGCTCTCAGAGCAAACACTTCCCTGAGGGCTTGGAGGGGTTCTTTTGAAGATGAGCCAGGATCAGCTGTGTCACGCAAGTAGATGTTAATGAGGAAAAATTCAGTGACCTTAGAAGCAGGGCATCACGAAGTTGTGCTAAGGGAACATATGCTGGGATCCTTGCAGGAGTCTTGTTAAGTTGATTAACAGTCAGAAAGGTTTTCTGCAGGGATGAGGAATATAATTATGTCAGGCTGTGGGCTTAACTGCAGAGACATAATGAAACTAACATTTTGAATCACAGTAGTGTTGTCTTTTCTTCTGTAAAAAAATTACTATTTACTAAAATATTTAATGATAAAAAAGTGGGAAAACCCCTTAAGATCTATTTTTTACAGTGTTATGATGGGTCAAAAAAAACATTTTAATCTTAGAAAACTATTTTTAAACCTGGAGAGTATAAACAGAAAAGAATATAAGGTGATTGATCTTTTTTTAAGTAAGCATGGTCTTTACATTTGGTTTTGATTTCTTTTTAAAAAGAGAAGAAATTATAAGAAACTTTCCCTTCTACATATTCAGTAAATTTTTTAACGCAGTGTCTATGTGCTGAATAATTTTCATATAAATACAAGTGGAAATTTCTTGTTGTGTTTTCTATCTTTTGTCACCACGAAACTTGGATATACCTCTTATCCTTTCTCTATCCCTGCACTAGTAGCAACAATCAATCTTTTTATGGTTATCCAGGCAGTTTAATTTATCTTTCCTGTCCTTCCCAGTTGCCCAAGCAGACCAATAATCTTTTGTTTACTTGAACTTTGTGTCCTTCTGGACTATGTGAAGGCAACAGTCTCGGGACAGAGTCCAAGGCAAAAGAGTTAAATTGACTCTGTTGCATGACAACCCCATTCAGAAGTTCACAGCTTAATTAACTATTTCTCTTGCCTAAGAGCCATTGTCAAGCTCCAGTACCCAAACTGGAAAGAAAAATGTTCAGAGTTGTGTATTCCTTCAGACCTAAGCCAAGTTCAGAGACACCAGAGAGCGGGAAGCCCAAGGGAAAACTGAAACCGCTTTGGGGACAGGGAGCTGTTCTGGGGTCTCCGTGGGAAGCCTCTCTCCATTTCCCTGCCTGTAGGCCCAGCATCAGCCTTTACTAAGCTCCAAGCCTCCAGAGTTAGGCAGAAGCAGCAGAGCAGCTGGGAAGCTGTGGGAGTGCTGGTGGTGCCAGTCAGACTCAGCTCCAGCCTGCTGCTACTCACAGGTGTGTGCAAGCCTGAGTCATCATCCTTACCCACAACATGGCCACAGCAGGAATTTGGGATATACCCAGGCAACTGATAAATTAAAAAAGGTGGTGGTAGGTTAAGTTGTCAGCTGATGCCTGCAAGGGTCACTGAGCTTTGCCTCTGCACGGGGTCACTGAACAGGGATCAATGCTTTTGTTGGAGTTGGGGATACATGCTAAAATGTAGCTACAGATGTGGAGGGATTACAGTGAATGACATGGGTTTAGCTCAGCCACACCTGACAGTCCTTTTGCAACCCAAGCTCTTCTAGAAAAACTCTCCAAACCTGAGCTACAAATCCAACCCTAAACCAAATTCTGACTCCAGCTGTAGCCTAGAATTTAGCATTAGTGTAACTGAAGTCTTATCAGACTAATAGAAAAGTTGTTATTCTGCAGGTTCATTTGTTTGTTTGTTCAAAATTATTTATGGAAAGCCTCAGTAATAATAGTACAGCCAAAACTATTATGCACACATGGTGTAGGCTCTCCCCCTTTCCTCTGGTGTCCCACCCACTCTTCCTGTTCCTCTGGGCCAATGGCTTCAGTCTGGGGGGAATGGGTATGGCCAGGCAACAGCATTCAGAATTCTTTAATGGGATAAGTATGGTGAGGGTGGTAGTGGTTTCTTCCTCCTCCTCCTCCTCCTCCTCTAGGATCCATTTAAGGTCATACTCAGATTTCCCAACACGTTTTGTGCTTTTTTCTTCATTCATTGGCCTGAAGTTTCATGTTACATCTGAATTTACTATATATGGTACATTTTAGCTATGTTAGAGACTTGTTCTTTTCAATTTTTTGTTATTTCTAATTTTTAAAAAAAATTTCATTACTGCTAAGATAGGTTTCTTCAGCTTCCAGATCAGCACTTCTGTTGCTCACCACTGGTGTGCTGGTTATAGCCCTGCAGTACTCAGCATCAGCCCATGCCCTGTCTCCAACATCCTGTGCCTGTACTCCTCTACAGCACCTCTTAGGAGCCCACCTTTGCAGCATTTCTCTCATACCAGGCCTGCATTACAGCATTCTGCAAAGATTGTAAAAGTTTCATGCTCCACACAAGAGCTGCATGTTGCTACTCTCTGTATAAAAGCCATGGTTACACCTTTGGAAGGCAAGCAATGCAAGTTCAGTGTAGCTACTTAGTCATTAGAAAAATGGCTGTAAAAGCAGCAAATCAAACCAAGTAAAAGGAAAGCCTCATGCAGGTCTAGGCAAATTCAGGCAAAGCAAAACTTCCATACCAAAGCTCTAGAGAGCCAAAGCAAAGCCTTGTGCCCTGTTACCTGCAGGAGCTGTGCTGGCTTTAAGGGGCTGCAGCCTGCAGGGTGTGCTGGACAACCCATTTTTTAAATCTGGGTACTCATGCTGTCCTGAAAAAATATCTCAGACCTAACCTCGTCTAGAGATTCTGTGTAGCCTTAAGTGGTGAAATGTTTTGATACTAATTACAGAGAGCAGGCCACAGTTCAGCCCAGTGAACCCTGGCCAGCTCAGTCACCTTCCTGCACTGGGCTTTGCAGGGTCTGATACCCAGCTTAAGCCCATGGCTCCACATGCACATGTTCTCAGGTTCTTCCTGGAGCTCCACCATACTCTTGGGATGAGCCCCTGACCCAGCAAACCATCCCTTATGGCATGGTTGGTGTGGGAGCCCTTGCAAGAGGAGTCCAGACTTGTCCAGAGACCCCTGTAGGTGCCAGTCTGCTGGGCAGCCCCTGGTGCCCTCTCAACAGCCTCGAGTTATGGCTGTGGGACCTCATCCCTCGTCCTGTCCTTGGCACTGGGACAGAGGCCTCCCACCGTGGTGGAGGTCCTGCCTGAAGCCAGACCTTCACTGTAGCCTCAGGTCCATACTTAAAGCCCCAACCCTTTTGGCTGTCCTGTGTCAGGAGCCACCAAATCATGGTGTCCTCAAAGAGAGGCAGAGAGCGCTGGAGCTGTTTTGAAAAATGCTGCCCTCTGAGGCAGCAAGATGAATTTTGCTCTGGAAATACCAGATAATGCTGTTTTCTCTCTGTTTTGGCCTAAGTTCAGCATGGGTCACATGCTGGGATCCCCTTGCCACGTCAATTTTGTAAAGCATGGGACCCTTTCTGGGTTTGATGACCAAGTTTTTACAGACAGTAAATTTTAACATGGTTGGGCAAGAAGCAAAAATTCATTAATTTCATAACAATCTTAGCTATTGTTTCAGTAACTTTTATTCTTAACTTTATCCCATTTCATTTCTTGATCAACCCAATTTCTAAGTGGGGGATATTTTGGCAAGACTATGACTGATGCTGCATCTGTGGTTTTAGCTTTAGGAAGCTAGAGACTGAGCCCAGCACAAATGTTTTGGTGCGTCATGGCTGCCTTCTGATATCCCAAGAGGAAAGTGGAATGCAAACAGCTTGAGGACAGTATGGCACAGACTGAGCTAGAGCTAGGGTTATGTTCTGATGAAGTGCTGCCTTATCCAGGTAAATAAGAAACGAGGCTTTGTTAAAGGATAGATTTAAGATCAGGCTTCTCAGTGCAGTGATGTGCTGATGTGCTGATATTCTGTCTGGAAGGCAGGACAAGAGGAGCTGATTGCAATTCCAGTCCACAAGAGGCCCAGGCTAGCAGAGAGAAGCCAGTTGGGGTTACAGAAGTGACTTCTCTGGTTTGTGGTCATCCCGTCATGTAGCTGTCTCAATTGACCACTGCTCCATGGAGTGAGCATGGAGTGAGCACTCCATGGAGTGCTGGGTCAGTGGGCAGTGGCCTCCTTGGATATGCTCATCCTCTGCAGGTAGTCTGGCTGCTGCTGTGGGTGTAGTGCCACCCACAACCCCTGAGATGAACAGAGCTGCCTGGACTAGGTCTGTGCAGTGGGGGCCTTGATCCTGTTTTATCTCCTGCTGCTGATGTGCTGTTGCTGAGGGTGTCAGAAGCCAGACAAAAGTATTGCCCAATGTCCAAAACTAAAAGTCCTAAACACCATGCCTAAGTGTTGCCTCTAAGTATCCACAAAAAACCTTTGGCATCTGACTTAAGTTTTCTGAATGACTGCATTGAGGGGATCTGTGTGTGTTTCCAGAGAATTCCCAGGAATTAACCAGCCTGAGCAGATTGACAGCTTGGTCATAGGAACCATAAAATAGGTGTTCTTCTGTGTAAAGTCCCGGAGGGCATGATCTATAATGGCCTCTGGGACAAACTTGCCTGAAGTTGGTACAAACCTGGCTGAACTTTTCTTCTAAGAGATGAGAGACAGGTAAAGGGAGGAGGAATCTGGGGAAATCCCTCATTTAGGGAAAAATGCTCTAAAGCATACTGCTGATCCTAGTAGCTCTGAAAGACAGGGGCTGGTGGATTTAGTCCCATTCTGCTGGAGGTGTCAGCTTTGTGCCAGGTTGGTATATAGCCCAGTTTACTGATCAGCACATTAGTACAAGCCCATCTTCATAGGTGAGAATTTTGCAGTGGCCATGACTGTGATAGATAAAGAATGGAGACAGGACAATGTCTCCATGGGCTCAGCAATCTTCGCTGGTGAACAGAAGGACCTTTAGCAGGATAAAGAACACCTGAAATTACTTTGACATAAGTTACAGCAGCCTTTGTTTTCCAGTCTCATCCTATATTTTACTTGGATCCTACCTATCTGAAAAAATTAATATAGCTATTCAATATTTTGTGTGTTTAAAACATTGTCTGTGCTAGTTTTTTCCTCAAAACAATTATATTTTTAGGTAATTATCAACATTTTGCATAGCTTTCCAAAATAAATGTGGAACTGGTCAAATGCCACATTTTGAAACTTATCTTGAACCAAACATATATTTTCACCAATTGATTTTATTATTTTACTTACTGATTACTCTGAGGTGGTGAAAAAGACTTTTTTCTCTAGGTAATTTATTAAAAAGCCTAACTAATTACTTTTATTGTTCTGTGAAAAGGTTCATAATTGAAAAAGTGCAAAAGAGTTCAGTCCTGCCAATAAAACTTTGGACTGTTTGATTGCCAGAATCTATTAATCAGTAAAAGAAGTGTTTTAGCATCTGTGGGTGAGAGAGAACCTAAAAGGGAACATCTTAATACAATTTTAAGTCTCACCCTTAAATTGCCTACAATGTAATTAATTTTTTCTCCTAAGGGGAAAAATACCTATGATTTTTGTGATATTAGGGCTAGAGTAAAACACTGGAATTGAAACAGCAAAATTAATCATCAGAACAGTAGGTCATAATTGAAGCCCAGGTCTGGGTCTAGTGAATGGAATGAAGTGTTTATGCTTCTACATGATCCCTTCCACTAGTGTCCTTAATTTATTTTGCAGATAAACCCCAAAAGGTTAAGTCCTTGAGCTGTCTTTGCTCTAGATCTACGCCACTTGTTTGTTATGGAAAGAGCATATAACTCCATCCTTGGAGATAATCAGAACTTGACTAGACGTGACCCTGAGCGATCCCATCTAATTTTAACATTGACTCTAACTTCAAGGTTGGCCCTGCTTTGAGCAGGGATCAGACTAGATGAGATCAGGAGGATCCTTCTGACTGAGGTTTTTCTATGAGTTTGCGGACATGTTTACATGTGTATGCAAGCAATACTTAAAGAGTTTACTCCTTGTCTCCAAGCTAAGGACATAAGTTTCATACCAAAAGCATCACTATGAAATTTGTCATAGGGCACTTTGGTTAAATCAGTAAGTAGAGAAAATTATTTATCTTCCTATTCTGGAGCATTTAAATTTTAAATTCTGAATTCAATTCTAAAGTATTGAAAGCAATTAAATCAGATACAGAGCAGCCAACCCATGTGAATAAAGGGCCACCATTCTAAGATTTCTGCAAATTAATTTCCTTTTTCCCAAGATACTTATTTTTTGGAGGGAAAAATCTAGAAACAGTCCTGAATTTTTTTTTAATTTTTTTTTATTTCTCACTCCAAAACAGGTAAATTTAGAAGTCCTGCCTGCCTGCACAGCAAAAAGTGACCCACAGCAACAAGACAGAGGTGGTAGCCTAAGACAGTGTGGTTGCTGGTGTCTCCACCAGTGTGACTTGATCAATTGTTGCTAGTTACCTGATTACTCCCTAGTTTTTTTATTTTCCTCCCTCTATTCCTGTTCTCCTTCATCTTGTTCTTCTCTCTGCTAGTTGCTGTTGTCTAGGAATAGAACCTAAAATGCATCTAAGCCATTTTTAAATGGCCATAATATGTCTTCTGAAGTATTTGTTCATAGGAGATGAAACACCATCAGGAGAAAAAGCCCCCTAGGACACATGACGTATTACTGCATGTTGGTTTTCCAACATGCAAACACAGAGCTACTCCAGTTTTTTGGAACAGAATAGGAAACTTTGAAAGTTGGATGGATTTTGACAGCTGTTCGAAACTAGAATTACAGCAAGTGTTTCTTCAGTCTGATCTCTGAGGGTTTAACGAGGTTGAGGTTCAGGCAGTCATCTGTGAAGCCTGAAAATTTTGTAATCTAATCCTCAACTGCATTCAAAGAAAGTTGTGTAAGAAGATGAAAATCACTTTGCAGTGGGATAAAGGAACAATATAATTGGGAAATTATATAGAAGCCTGATCAGAGCTTAGGGTGATCCCAGTATAAATCAAAGTAACCCTGTGTCAATCCAAAGATGTATTCAATCTTTCAGCATCTGTGAGTAGGATGCCAGAGCAGCAAAGCAGTTACTGGTGTGTAGCACTGCAACAGGGAGGAAAGCAAAGCAAATCAAAAACCCTGAAAGCATGGATGGAAAAGTAAGGATTTGTCTATCAAGAAATCACTCCGAAATCTCCTTATTATTTCTTTCATTCATAGCATCAAGTTCAGGGCTTGAAATAGCTTGATAATTTGATTAAATATTTGAAGGTTAAGGAACACAGAACTATTTAAAAATGAAAAACAAGTAAGAATTGAATTGTGGCAACTCTTCCATTAAAATGAGTATTTGACTGAATACTTAATTAATGCCAGATACATACACAATACTTATTTCTGTAGTGCTTCACCTCAGAAGGTCACTGTAAAAACAGTATAATTGGTGTTTCTGGAGACAGAAGTCAAAATTATCTTGAAATTAAACATTTACACTAGAAATTCTCTCATTGACTCACTTTGACTTCTACCAAATTAAGTCAAAGGTAAAATGTACTATAAATCCCAAAGACAGCACTGAAAATCAGGTTTGCTCCCTTGTTAGCATTTCTCTTTCATATCTGTCTTTCTCATAGGAATGTGGATCACCCTCAGGGATGTGAGGGCTGGAGCAGGGCCTGGGGCAGGTGCTGACTTTTGCATCCCAGCTGAAACCTGTTGCACATTTTGCAACTCCAGAGAACAGTGTGCCTACCAGCATTGCTGAGAAGAGCACTGTAATGATTTCCCTCTAGTGATGAAACATGCCAACTACAGATTATTATAAATATCTAAAATGCTGGCATACTACAAGTAGTTGTTTCTTCCTTCTTTTGAACAGGCACTTTGGGAGGGGAAGAAAAGATAATCAGAAGCTTATTGTTGTCTGGAAGTCTATTGAAGTCAAAGTGAAAATAACAGCACTCTCTACCATGAAAAAAAAAATCCCAGCAATCAACCAAACCAAACCAACCAATCAAGCAAAAAAACCCCAAAACCACCCAAACAAAACAAAACAACCCCAAATTTAAAAAAAAACCCCAAAACAGAAAAAGAACCAACCCCAAAACAAAACAAACCCGCACATCAACCATCAAAAAATCTACCCTCAAAGTAACTCTTTAAAATCAGAAACAAAGTTTTGCACTAAATACACTCTACATTTAGTTTTGTATTCTGGATAGAAAATGGCTACCTCTTAAATTGACTATCATACCTAGGCACAAAATGCCTTAACCAACCTTTTATTATTTTCTAAAGAACTGTCACTTTTGGCATCAGAAGTCTGTATTATTCCCCCTGAATAATTATGAAATTATTGGCTATTGTCAAATGAATTTGGCAGTGGGAAAAGGTTTTGGAAATACTAAGTTTGACACTATTTGCAAAAATAACTAGATAGCTACAAAGGAAAATTCATTAAAGAATGCCCTGAAAGGCATCAGAGGACTAGTAGAGTCTGTGTGCACACAGAATGCCTGTGAGAGGCTGACATGGAGAGAACTCAGCCACATTTTCACTGGTGTCTCACACCAGATTAGAGAGCAGGTAATTTACACCTAGCTCAAGGTGTCTCTTACACAGATTTTCTTGGCCACAAGAAGATGTGAGCAGAGGGGAACAAGGTTAGAATTAAAAAATGTTGAGAAATTTGAGATAGGGATGACTTTTATCACAGTGATAAAAGAAAAGTGGTGCAGTTGGTCAGGAGTCACTGTGTACTGTCACTGCACAGGGGAGGACATTTGGGGACTGCAGGTCCAACTGTGCTGCAGTGACATCCCAAGGATATGAAGTGGTGGAAGAGCCTGCATGGGTGGTTGTGGAGCTAAAACAGCCAAAGTCCTTCAGGTTAGGCAGGTTTTTTTTACATGTAATTTTCCCTGGCCTTGATGCAGGACCTAGACTCACTGACCTCTTGAGGTCTTTTACTGCCTTATGGCT
>VYZP01074983.1:0-18815 GCA_013400635.1 Hypocryptadius cinnamomeus
ACCCCAATCACCACAAACTGTGTGCCTACAAGACCCCACACCAAGCACACAGCTTCACACAATGCTCTTGATGTAACCCAGTGGCTCAGAGACAGGAGCTCCTTGAGTGACAGCTGTCACACTGTGCTGCCACCACCCTGGCTGAGGAGCTTCTGCCTTCTTGATCACTGCAAGCTGGGAGCAATGACTGGTTACAAAGAATCAAATGAACGCTGCATTTTCTCCAATCAAAGACTCTGTCTTTACCTATTAATTTTTCCACACGCTGAAAGAAATAAAAAGTATCTCTCTCTTTTGGAACATTTTTTTTTCTTCCATTTTGACAGTTGCTAGACCAAAATGTCAGTCTAGCTCTTCTCCAGCTCATCTTAGGTACTGAATGTCTAATTAGCTAAACTGCATAAAATTTTAAATCAGAATTTAAAATCAGTTTGCTGTCCTGTAAGACATGCTAGATTTTGTAACAGAACAGAGAAAGGAGGCTAGCACAATTTTGGCTCTAACAAAGACCTACCCAAGTCTTGCTTTTGCTCAAGACAGCACAACATTGACATGATTCCAGTGCCTCACTGCTTTTGCTTCGGTCAAGACAATTACTGTAGCTACTACTTATTATTTCAAACACATTTGGTTGTAAAAAAAGCAAAATCCCTTTACTGCTTGCAATGGTATGGTAGCTTTTCAAGGACCACTAGGTCCACTACAACATTCCTACTGGGAGACAGCAACTGTTATAAATTTCTGGCAATTAACCTCTCACAATCTTATTTTAGACCAGCAGTGTTTCATTTTTCACACTGGAAACTTAGAGGTCTCTCTGGTTCTTTGCCTTAATTGAAATTGCTTCTGTAGTAAATACACTAAATAATTTCATTTTGTTTTTTCTGTGATGGAAAGACAGTATCTTCCAGAGTGAGCAAGATTAATGTCTTTTGGGTCCGACCAGGAAGTCATAAGGGAAACTATCACACATGAAACAAATACCCTGCTTTGTACACAGATGTTCACTGTTCAATTTATTTCCTCAGGAGCAGCTCCTGTTCAGCTTTGTATTATTGAGTTCAGAGCTAAGTCAGTCATACTTGCCTTTAAAAATGTTTAAATTTATGTTTCCCTTGAGAACTTGCTTTAGAAGATGCACATTTTAAACCATTCTGTGAACCTGAAACTAAGGATCGATGTCTGTGTCTGCAGGTTTGAATCTACAGAGGCCTAAACAGGGCTTTGGGAAACAACAGCACAACACAGGCAGGATTTAAAAACCTGTAACTTTTTCTATCCACTGAATCAGTAGCCCCAGCACACCTTAAGTGCAGGCATTTCTCAAAGAAATAAGGAATACATTGAAGGAGGGTGAATTACTCATTAGTTTGATCACGTACTTCATAGGAGCCAATATTCTGTGTTAAATGCTACTGCTTTAAGTTTTGCTGAGAGTGAATCTCAGAAGTTGAGTAGATACTCAGTTCATACACAACACAAAGAAACACTGGTTCTTTGCAACAGTGACATAAGAAATACATGCAGCAGCAAAGCAGAGATACAACTGAGGTACCTACTAGACAGACAGGTAAGAGTCAAAGAGATTTCCTTAGGACTCCACAATATCCAGGCATCTCAATGATTTTATCCTTCCATCATGTTAGGAAATCTTACATATGAGCTTCAGCCCCAAAACAACTGCAGCTACAGGAAGTCTTTTAGTAGACACACACTCACCATCATATATTTGTTAGATGGGCTTGACATCCAGACTTTCCTAAAAGCCTGGTTTGGGTCATAGAAATGAGATTCAAACCAACTTCATTTTTTAGTTAGAGTCACACCTTTTGGAGTTTATTATTGTTAAGCTACTAAACTTCATGAGGAAAAGCTTATTTCTTCAATTTATTCCACAAGTCAGGTGTTACTGGTGTCTGCTACAAAGCATGATTTACCTTACATGGAAGTGTCAGGAATAAAGTCTGGATTTATTGGGATATTCACAGAAGCATCTCACAATGACATGTATTGTTGCATTTTCATCAGAACGCCAAAAAACAAAAAGGGAGTTATTTACCTTGGCATCTAGAAAACCTGCAGATGAGAGAAAATCTGATGGTTTTCTTTACATGTTTTACTGGAAGTAAAAGTAGGTAAAGGCAAAAACAATACATAAAAAGGAAACAATCCAAAAGCCTCATCAACATACTGACTTCTACTGAACTTCTCAGAAAAACAGCACATGCTATAAGGAACAATATGCATTTTTTGGGGAACATATTGCTTAAGAGTTCTCCTCAAATCAATTTTCCTTTATTCTGTGGTCTTCCTCCTTGAATCCCCCACACGAAGTTGCACAAACACTGATAGAAATTATAGCTATCTGATGATCAATGTTTATGGATTTTTGTTTATTCTTCACAGGTATTTAAATGAATGTATTGTATCATAAAACTTTTGCAATACTGTGCTATAAGCACACTTTAACAGGTGTGCTTAAATAGGAGCACTGGAAAAAACAAAATAAAACCATTTTTTCCAAACTTCTCAGTATGGAAATATCTCTTTTTAAAGAGAAATACTACATACAATATCTTATCTACTAATCATTGTGTTTCTCAGAGTATCATATCTAGAGTA
The DNA here is from genome assembly GCA_013400635.1 of Hypocryptadius cinnamomeus. Taxonomy (NCBI): domain Eukaryota; kingdom Metazoa; phylum Chordata; class Aves; order Passeriformes; family Zosteropidae; genus Hypocryptadius; species Hypocryptadius cinnamomeus. The sequence continues at coordinate 2,623 of VYZP01074983.1, forward strand.
TTCAGAGCGGGAGCTTTTTTTAACAGGCTGGCTCCATGCTGCAGAAAAGCCTGGAGGAATTAGGGATAGATCTGAAAATGTGAGCAGTGGAATCTGAATTGTATTTAGGAAGTGAACTTGCTGTTCTTGGAGCTTGATGATCTGATCCGTTCACACAGTTCATGCTTTCATGGTTCAGCCCTCCAGCAGCACAAAAGCTCCCAGTGGAAGCCCCATGGAAGTTGCTATGCTACTGTTCTCATAGCTGGACTCCTCACCAACTTCTCTGAATGCCTCCAAGACACACAGACTAATAAGAGAGCACTGGCAGTGAGGTACATTTGGATGCACTGCAGCTCCAAAGGGAACAAGCTTGGGACTGCTTGCTGTAAGCTGAGAAAAGGTAACTTGTAAAGGGCAAGTGCCTTTCTAAGAGTTTGCTTCCTTCTCTCCCATGAATACATGCACACTTTCACAGCCTGCCTCCCCTCTTACTTGCCATTTGTGACTTACCCCATCTTCAGAGGGAAGTTACTCAAAACAACATAAAATGAAAAATCAAAATTCACACCCAGACCAAGATCTAAGCTGTCTCTACCACCAAATCTTCAGCTGTTCTCAGCACATATGGAATCCCTGAAGCAGAAGACAGAAAACACTGATAGAGATCAACAGAAGTCTTCTCTGGGGAATGCCAGTTCCACTCCAAGTGGAAGTGTGTTGCACACTTTAGGAAAAGATTCTTCCCAGGAACTGCATGATAAGTTAATGCACTACACATCAAATCTGCTGCAAAGAGTGCATTCAGGTAAGTACCAGCCTCAAGAAAATCCAGGCACAGACTAAGAAAAGAGTAAAGCAAGCTTGTTGCTGTAGTTGAGTGTCCACAATTTCTTTAAGTGCTATAGTAAAGGCATTAGAGCAAAAATGTTCCAACCTGGCAACAGTTTTACTGTGACATCTCTTGAAGTCAAAACTGGTACCATGGTAACAAGGACCAGTGAAATGTCAAAAAGAACAGGCCAGATACACCACCTGGTATTTTGGCTAGTCAGAATAAAAAAGCAGTGGCTCAGCCATGCAACCTCCTTTATAAACATAGGTGTTCAAGTGTACAGCAGAACAGTGAATGCCAAAAATGAACTGAATTTTCACCAAAACAATACCTATCTACATTGATATGTTATGAGGCCCTCAAACTCCAAGTAAAAATGAAGAGGAGTTGCCTAGCTACTAGGAGGATAATGAAAATCTGACACAAGTATGATCATGTTTCCCACAAGCAGAAGGCAGATCAAACGCATGAGGAGCAGACCTTTCAGAGGAAGGGAACAAGAACACCCAAACAAATAAGGCCCAGTGGGGAAAAGCTTCTCATTCTGCAGGCTCTTAACCTCAAGATGTTTGAGAGGTGACTGCTGACATGTCTGCCATTTGTCAAGCCAACCTGACAGAAGCTCAAGATAGAGGATATAATTGCCAAATCTGCAGGTCTGACAGAGCTTTGTTCTGAGTGAACATGGGTGGGACAAATGGACAAAGTCCAGTGTGCCTTTTCTGCAGCCAACCTAAACGTGGCTGTCAGAGCCTACAGATCTGAATTAATGCTGCTTGCCATTGAGCAGCTCTACTGACTGCTTCCTTTTGGTCAAGGGAAGTTGACCAAACTTCATGAAGAGAAACTAATAAAACTAACCTCATAATCTAAATTAATTAAGAATTAATTACTCATTTATTTGTAGTATCCATACTATAAACCATTAGGAAAGAAAGACTTAGTTGCAACAAAGGTGTATCCTGCCAATATATGTACCAGAACAGAATTATTTTATCTGTACAACAACAAAGTGTCGCAGCTGAAACCATGGCTCTGCTGCACTGCATAACTACCTACAGAGGAAGAGGTAGATACTGTACTGCATGATACTGAATTTAATTAAATGAGATAAATAAAAGTGAGATGGAAGGCATATTACTATCCTTGCTTCAAAAATAAAGAACTACAAAACTGAGAACAAAGCAGACAAGAGCACACAGTGAGAATGTGTGCTAAGAGCAGGGAAGTGAACTTAGAGATCACCTGAAATGTAGTCAGTTTTCAATACCAAAAGCTGTTTCAGAAGGCAACAGCTAAAAGAAAATAATATCTTTATTTTAATGAGAATTGTCAAGTGGATGGTTTTAGGACACCAACTCTAATTACCAATGGATTAGGTATCTGCATGGAAATGTAGCAGAAATTTAGGACAACACAGATAAAAGGTTCTTAACCAGCTTGCAGCTACACCAAGAACCACATTACACAATTTCATACACTGAATTTTATCTTTAAAAAGGCTCTTTCACTTTTCCATTTTCCTTTACTCTGCTCCATCCCTCTCCACTGTCATTCTGGCTGAAAATATTTTTTAAATGCAACTGCCCTAATAATTCTGAATTCCCCACTTATTTCAGTGTTTTATTCAATTTACAGCAGTATGTTTTTGTGTCAATACTGTAGTGTAACAGCTCTTCTTGTTCTGAGTTGTTCGTTTGTTAGTACTTACACACATTTTATAACTCTGCTCAGCTTTCATTTCAAAAACAACACAAGCTTTTACTCTGGTCTCATAAAGCTGCTTACTTATTCTTATCAGCCACTTTCCTAAGTGCAGATACAGCATCTGTATTTCTTCTCCAGTCATATAAGACCATTTTGACTTGACTTGCTGGAAATCTTTGGTGTGAGGCATGAGATTGACAATTTATATGCTGTTTCTTTCCTAACACAGGCCTGTCAATCATTTGGTCCCTTCAAGCTTGAGGAATACCATCAGCCTTGGTTGGGGTAATTTCTATTCTATACTTGTAATCCTTTTAGCCACCTTGCTTTGCCTTGTCTCCACAGATAATGTGAACATTATTTACTGGAAACTTAGTAAAAATGTTAATCTAGCCCTATGTTCCCCCATGATCTAGAGGTTATCCTTACTTTCTACCATTTTATTCATTCATATTGTGGCATCCTTTCTTCTCTCCTTTTATATAATTTCTGGGAGTTTGATTTGATAATACACCAAAATACTCTTTGCCCAATCTCTACTATTGCTTTGAAAACGTATCCTGATCAGAATACACCTTTGGTCTCAGTATCTTGTCCAATAATGTTTTAACACCTCCATTTGCCAGCACTCTCACTGCAAATACCTTTGCTAACCCAGGACCCAATTTTATTACAGCTTTGGCATTCTCTTCACAAGAACAGCCCTATTATATCACAGCTTCAGTACAATGACTGAAGCTAAAGAAATAAAAAACCCCACATACAGAGTCCACAAATACGATGCAGTTTTAGTGCATACTTCATACAAAATCAAGATTATTAAGTAATACTGCTCTTGAAAAGTGAAATCAGAAGCACACCAAGCACAGCCTAAGGGATTGAAAGCAAAGTGATATCAAAAAAGGGTTGCTATTTCTGCTATCAAACAGCCAACACTTGGCTACCCGTCCAAGCTATCACAGCATTTGTTTGCTGTAGCTGCTCAGTGACTGCTAAAGTACCTTTTCTGCACAGTTCTGCCCTCAGGCTTCTTCCTTCCTCTCTCTCTTTACACAGATAGTGAACACTGTCCTTTTCTGACAAAGCTCCCTGTATGATCTCATCCTGTCGTCCCCTTGTCTGGCCTCAGCTTGGCCTCCTGACAAAAGCAAAACTACAAAAAGTAGCTACATGAGCAATGAAGTTCAGTAGCTTAATAAAGTATCTTTAAAAAAAAATTCAGAACAGAAAATTGTTCTCTCTCTCTCTTCCAGCCCCCCTATTTTTTTCAATAAACACTTTAATTGGTGAACTCTACTTTATTTGAACAGTTAAAATAAAGCAACCAAATGACTTAAAATCTTCTACAGGAAAGACAAAAGCATCAGATATGCTGAGAAAATGTCCAAGCAAACACTGTTCAGAGAAGGACTTCAGGTTTAAGGAAGAAAAGCCAGAATACATAAACACCTATGCACTCACATACTAAGAGCAACTCAGGTTACTGCTGTCTGGAAGCAAATGAGCAGGCAGCCAACCTGCTGGGCCATTCCCTATAGGTGTCACAACAAGGCAAAGGAATTTGCAGTGGAAGGTCTGGGGAGCAGCTGTCACCAAAACAGACACATATATTTTTAAAGGCTTTGTCATTTGTCTTCAGGGTGGGAAATGCTGTGTTTGACCTCCTGCTGAGGCAGCTGCCCTGTTGCAGCAGTATGGGCTAGAAGAATAAAAGGCAGTAGCTATTATTTCAGGTACAAATACCAGAAAGCAGAGACAAAAGGCACAGTCATTAAATTGTCATTTCTATTTAAAAACACACATGGCAACTTATTAATACTTTTCATGCTGCATGAACCTCCCCCCTAGGCATTCTCCAAAACAATTTGTATTAGCTAATTGCTAACTATCTCAATGACCAAGTGAAACAACACCAAAAAGCACATCAAACACTGTCTTGGCAGCACCAAACAATCCTGCATGGGAGAAGCCAAGGAACTCACAGCTCTTGGTCTGGTGCCCTGCCCTTCCCCAGCTGAGGCTGTGCCACCTGAAAAGCTGCCCTACCCAGCTGCAACCTCCTATCCCTCCCTGCTCCCCCCATGCCTGCCTGGACTCTGATCTGCCATCTGCACCTCCTTTCCAGCTTAGCAGGGAGTCACCACCAGAACAGCTCAAACCAGCTGGGATGAAACACTGTGAGGCCATTTCCAAGAACCAAGGGGTGGTTTTCCCACAGAGTTGAGCCAATTTGGCAGCTGGATGCTCTGCCCTCCAGCCTCAGGCTCCAGCCCACTTCCATCAGTGATAAGTGAGATCCCCAGGCACTGCCATGGGGACCCTGACTCTCCTGAGGCCCCGCAGAGACACGGCTCAGGGAGCAGTCAAACAGAAAAGAAGCCATGCAGCAAAAGCTCTTCTGCCAGAGAGGTCCCTGAACAAGCTTAGGGTGGGAATTGCTGGGGAACAGGAGCAGCACTACTGACTGCACTGGGTCAGCCATCTCTGCAAACCAGCAGACCTGAGGGACACTGGGCTGGAGGGGTCCACCTGCTGCACACAGCAGAACTCAAAGCCTGCCAGCCACCAACCAGTGCCAGGCCCCTCCAGGCTACCAGCCTGCAGGACATCACTCAACAAGCCCTGTCCCAAGCTGTAAGGAGGTACTAACAGTGGATGGCCCTTGAAAGGATTTGGCGCAATTATTTTCCCCAATGTTCACCTACTCAAATATGTTTTAATTAGAAAGTCTTTTTTCTCCTAGCATTTCAGAATGTCAGACACTAAACAACATGGATTAAAAATGTTTCCAGAGCGATCCCATTGGCAGCATTAAATTCATACTTGGAGGAATGAATGCAAACCATTGTAAATTCCCCTTAAGCCTGGAGGAAGGGAAAAACAAATTCTTATTCATTAAAATTAATGCCATTTGATATCTACATCAGGGGATTTCTGCAGGAATGTGACTGGAAGAAGTGTTGAAGGTGTCTTTCATTAGATGCAAAAGAAAACAAGGAGTTTCTCAAAACAACCTGCAAGCATCCCTGACAACAACTTAAGCAAGTCACAAAAAGCAGCTTTCAATGAAGCACACTCTCTAGAAGAAAAGCAAAGGACAATCTCAATATTTTTACAAAAACTGAATGAAGGAGCAGAGCCACTGCTGCATGAGAAATCAGTAAATATTAATGCACTCTGATGTGGAAAATAACCCTTTAAAAAAAGTCTGTATGTTCTGAAATGACCTCACATTTGTAATCCCAGTCTGTCAATCTTTCAAAGTTGCCTATTCAAGGATGTAGCTCTCAGAGTTCCTATGTGAAATCCTTGGAGTAGGGGCTATATGTGAAATTTCACAAAATATGTTATGGTATGGCCCATAAGATGAGAATTTAACACAGATAGTAAGAGCACAAAATGCACAGTGTAGATGAGCATGATAAAACCCCAGGAAGACCTGGTGAAACAACTCTACACACAGTAAAACTGAAGTAGTTGTGAAACCAAATATTTAAGATCATTGAAAATAAATTGCTCCTATATACAACTGAGAAATAGGAATCAAAGCAAAGGACTGAGAAGGGCTTTAGAATATACTGAGAGAAAAGCATGTGATTTACCAGCTTTCCCAGTATTCTATTAATTAAAAAGGGAAAGAATGAACTCTGTACAGAGTGCTAAGTTAAAAAGAAACCTCACATATATTCCTCAAAAAAAGTAATTACTGGTAGAAATCAAACACTGACATTTGGCTTTTCTAGACCATGATGACTGACCAGCAGCTTTCAAGCCTACTCCCTCAGTTCTTCTCCTAAAGGAGAAGAACTCTAATATCTGACTCTCAACCTCACCTCCTCTAACACACTGATGGAGAGACACATTAGGAAGAATTAGTAAGAGAGGGGAAAGAGCTATATTTTTAAAGAAAATTTAATGCTGTCATAGCTGGAAAGCTTCCTTGATAAGCTTTTTTTTTAAAAAAACCCTCAAACAACCAAGAAGAGATGTGATAGCTAACTAATGGATAAACTTAATAGGAAGCCAGAAAAAAAGAGACATTGTGCTTGGTCAACGGAATGTTTTATCCTCCACACAGTTTTCCTGGATGAAAATCAGACAGTTTATTCAACATTTAGTAAGATTAATGGTTCCTTCCCATACAAAAAAATAAAACAGTAAGTCCACTGAATATGCTTTGATGTGAAAGCCACTTTTGCATGAGGAACTGCTTAGAACACTTAGGACAAAAGGTAGCCATGTTTGGGGCTGATAAAAACTGAAAAGGAGCATGAAAAGAAATATTAACACCCCATCAGTTGGCAAAAGTCACTGTTTTGGAAGAAGGTAACCTTTTCTGATGTTCCAAAATGGGGACTGCATACCAGTTTAGTACAAAGCAGAAAAGTTATCCACGCTCAGTCTGGAATGGAACAATTATCTTCCTGTTTTCCAAGCCAGTGAACATTATGTTGACATTCATCAGCTAAGAAAAGGAGAACCAGAATTAAATGCTCCAGTTAAATTGAACATGTGAGAAGCAGAAAGACCCTTAAGTGCATTTTCTACATCTCTAAAAGGAGCAATGGCAATACATCATGATCAAATATTGCTACTTGATCAGAGACCTGTAACAGATTATTGCTGTAAAATACTGGAAAAATGGCTACTTGTTACTACAGCACTAGAATTACTACCTACTCTTGGCTCAAAATTGTAATTCTAAGGACTAGATGTACAAGAAACCATGTACTTATTTGCACAGGCACATGAAGTCAGGAGTAAAAGTTTTGCAATAGATATACCAGGGAGTGCAGAATGGATGTGAAAGATTTAGAGGTTGACATATGACAGAAAATCAATGGTTTACCAAGATGGAGGGGTCTGAGTATGTTCATTCCCACCATGAAATTACTAAACATCTGTGCTTCTGGAAGCAGCATTTCATCCATGAGATCAAGTAGGGCAACAAACAGCACTAGCTGGCAAAAATATAAATTTCCAAAGTCATGTATCCTCAGAAGAGCATGCCACTGAAATGCTAAAAAGCAACAGAACTATAACCACTGAATACATGTTTGCTTTTGTTTTTTTACAGAACGCAAGACAGTCGCAGGTAGCATTTTTTACAGAATATGATCATCTGAGAATCAACAATCCATCAAAAAAAGGCTTTTCCTACCAGCTGATTTCGGAGTGAATTTGTCCCTGTTGGCTGCACATACTGCCAGTAGCCTGTATCCAAGATCCAAGTCAAATCCTTGCTGAGCTGCCACTCGACTAACCACCTGCAGAGGGAAAGAGAGAAAGCTTCATTAGGGGTTACTTGAGCTCTTTACAAAGTGACATGAACCTGCTTATCAGCACTAATGTTAGACATCTGAATCTGCTGCAAGAGCACAGTACAAACATGGTACGAGGCAGTGCTCCCCAGTAGTTTCCAGCAAGCACAGTGAGGTGAACACAGGAGTATTCCAGTGATTCAATTATTTGACCACCTGTCAGAAGAAAGGCCTGGTAGTTCCACGAAAATTGGAGAGACAAAAGCCAGAAGAAATAATGGAAAAGCAACGCATGTAAAGATTGTATAGAATACATCTTACTGTATTTGAGATGTGAGGACGAGAAATCCTCAGTCTCTCCCTCTGTTGTACAGTTGCTGGCCCTGTTCCCAAGGGCAGTGCCCAGTCCTTTAGGTTAAAATGCCTGCTCCACACTGCTGGGCAGGGTTGTCCTACACTGTGCTCATTGTCACAGTTGCTGCATTTCAACAATACTGTATTGGGAAGCACATTTACCACCATTTTAGAATGAACAGGCCTGTGCAAGAAGCGTTTGCCAAACATTAAATTAGGGTAAGACTGTTGTTGTTGTTGACTGATCTAGAAGAAACCAGGCAAATTGAAGACTGTAGTTAAGGACGAAAAGCACTCAACTGTTTCTCCAAGCCAGCAACTCAGCTATCAGCCAAGAATGTATCCTCTTTAAAATCTGCACAGCACAAACACAATCCCACAATCATTCTGCCAAATGATGCTAAAGTTATACACAGCACAGCTTTTCTATTGCCTTCCAGTGCCACATGATGACTTCAGACTCAGAGGCACAGATAAAACAGATTATTCTTAACAGTGCCATTACTTCTTTGCATTACAACAACGGTGAAGGAACTGCACAAGAAACAGAACACCATTTCCTGAGGCAAAAGAAAGTCCCTAATAGCTTTCAGTACAAGAAAATATCCTTCTCCCACCCTTTCTTCATCTGAAAGCTCCTTTCTGAATGAATGACACTGCAATTATGTGTGTCCAGGACTGCAAAAAGCAACAGTATAGAAGAGAGTGAAGAACTAATGTATGTGATAACTTACAAACATTATCTTATACTTTTTCCAATATATCCACTTTTCCTAATTAACAATTAAGAACCGAATTTATTTCTTAGAAAAGAATTAACATGAATTAAGTTCCCAGGTAGATCTTTTGTTCTGTTGCTCCTATTAATTTAAAAATTAGACATTCATAAGATTTAATTTGTGGGAGTGTTCCCTCCCTAAATTTAACCCTTCCAACCTCAAAACTGAGAAGAGAGCTTCAGGGAAAATAAATGAAAATTGAGGATGATCAGTACAGTAATACACACCTACTGTCTTATCACATTTCTTTACAATTACAGCTTTTAGATAGAAAAGAAAGAAGGAATAAAGTAAAAGAAATAATGTAATTATTTTGGATAAACAAAAAACCATTTCCAACTTGGTAGATCAGCCTTTAATCCTTTACACTTAGAAGTCCAGTTGCTAGCATCCTGGCTAAGACTCTAGGTCCCAACTTGCAAAAATAAGAAAAAACCCAACTAAATAATAATAATAATAATAATAATAAATCAATAAAAATCCACCCACAAAACCATTAAAAACTAGAAAAACAACAGAGAATACAATATGTCATGTTTCGTGCTGCATTAGCAATAGGAGTGAAGACTGGTGGGCTGCTGTGAGATCTGGAAAACACAGACTTGGAAATCTGGTTCTCTTTTCTACTTCCAGTATCACTGTACTTCAGCCACCCAAAAGTAGATTATGGGGGGGATGATGACAAGAAAACAGACAGAAAGCTCTTCTGAGAAACCCAAAACCACACCTTGCAAAAGGCTCCTGAGAACAATGTTTCATTAATGTACAAACATTATTTAAACTCCTTTAGCTGTCATCTATTCCCCCATCACAGAGGAACACATTTCAGAGTGCCAATCAGTTCTGTAAAACAATGGAGAAAGGGCCCTCCCATTTTCTGTTTTGAAAAAGCACATAATCATTAAACCATTTATTTTGAAGCTGGAGAAATGCAGATACACCTGGTAATCAGTGAGCCCACGGTAACTCAGGAAATTCACTGGCTGCCTATATTCTTGATTTGTTTTAATACATGAAACTACAAATCCTGAGACTGTCCTAGCAAGAGCCCAAATCACTACTCTCAACTGACATCTTGCTAATTATGGAAAAATTCTACAAAGTAACTCAAGAAACAGAGAGAACTGTAAAACCCACAAAAACCAAGTTCTGCTTGCACTGTCTTCACAGGATACACTGCAAAGCCTTGGTCAGTGCAGTCCTAACCACAGGCTGACACCTAACTTTCTATACTCCCACATCACATCAGTTTCCTTTTCTTAATTTCCCCTGCCAGAGGAGCAGTGCCATGAAGCTCAGAGGGGTGGAAAGCAGAGCTTTCCAAGCTGATCACACCTGATGGGCACAGCCCAGCCTGGCAGCACCCACTTCGTGGTGGCTCAGGCAGTGCCCAAGCAAACACCATATGAGGACTGAGCACGAGAAGGCAGAATCTGAACTTGACAGAGTGCAGAGGTCATCCAGTCAAACTATTACTTACTTTTTCATGCCAAGTGTGAGTGAAAACAAACTGGAAATTTGCCTTAGCAAAAAAAAAAAAATTAAAAATAATAATGTAACTTTGAAAGGAAGTGCTTCCACTGACAAACTGCACAAAAAGTCCCTTCTTCCTCTCAAAAGAACAACAAAAACCATAGAAACTTAATAGAAAGCAGATATTTCTAATAAAATTTCTGTTTTGCCAAGAGTAATTTTCCATCTACAGTTTTCTTGTATGCACTCCATTAAATGCAGGAAGAGGGTCTATTAAACAAACTGGTGGACTTGTGCTCAAGAGGGCTTTCTCTGGTCCCTTCTGTCTCAGCTTGCTCAACATGAATGGAGCAGTACACACCTATTTCCTTCACAAGGAATGGTCAGGTCAACTATGGTAAGTGCTTACAGCATTGCAGAATGAACTCATGGTCGAACACATGGTGCCAGCTGCATCTTGTCTGAATTTTTTAATAAGGCTTACAAATATTTGCACTGACTGTATTTCAAATTTTTCTTTCAACTGTGACAGGTTAAAGACTTACTTTTATTTCAAAATTAATCTCAATGGAACAGATCACACATTCCCCTCCCTAGACCCTGTTTCAGGTTGTCTACAATTTAAGTCAGATATTGCTTACTTGGTACTTGTCAAACTTTCCTCTGTTTCCCTCTGTTCAAGGGACCCCCTGGCTTTTTAACCAGACACTGAGAATTCTCAGAAACAAGATGACAAATGCATCATAGGAACATGATCCACAAACCACAAAGAAATATCTACAAGACATTTGGTAAGTTTAATATATTCAGGTCAGCAGACCCTCATGAAATTTACCTTTGAGTGCCTCAAAGGAACTTACCTGGACAAACAGTGTAACTGCTAATGATTTATCTTCAGAAATTCATTCAAGACAGAGAGCTTGGAGATATACCAAATCTGGTTTTAGGATTGTAAAAGGTGACTCTCAGAGAGTACATATATCCAGACAGACAACCAAACAAAGCATTAAAGAAGTACTAGGTGAGCAATACAAAACATCATCATGAATACATCAGCACCACGCAGTTTTCTTCTTTGACAGGTTACCATATCCTAACTCTAATATGTCTTTTGACATTGTCTTATGTAACACTATCATAACAAAAGAATAGAGCCCAGATGACAGAAGTACAAATTTTACTCAGATTATTAATTACTAGTCCTTTGCCAAATCATAACTTGTGCTTGTTAGAGGTAATTTCTATCCATTTAGTCCTGACTTGGACAATGACAGAGTAAACTGCAAGACCTCTAGGTGGTTTTGCAGGCAAAAGAGTCTGCAAACACTTAACAGGACAGGGTAAGAGTTTAAAATTATCTTTATAACCAGGAAAAATGTTGTAAAAATGAGACCAAAGACATACATGAAGTACTACAGATCGGAAAGAAAGAGAGAAAAATTAAATGCCTAAATAGAAAATTAGGAACAGACATTCATCTTCTCAGTCTATATGTGACTCACTGGGAAAATGTTTGTAGTATTAAAAATCATCAGGCACTGGAAAGACCTACCTATCATTCTCTGGCTTTTGGAGGGTAAGGGGATTTCTAGTAGACCAGTCTGTATCTGTATCACATCCTGGCTTGGAGAAAAAGAGTAGACAGCATGGTCCCTTAGGTCTGTCCCAAGCCAAACCTCAGTGATTCCAGACACCTGCTGCCGACTGGAGCCATCCAACCCAGCCTGAACCCTGTCCCAGGAATTCTACCACATTTGAAACCTCCCATGATTTCAGTCTTATTCAGGTACCAGTGTGGATCAGATGGGATCAAGGCAACAATTTCAATAATCCATTAAATGTTATGGCTAAGTGATTATGATACCATTTGCAAACTCCTTCCCTAACTACATATTCAAATGCAGCATATCAGCAAAAGTTCAGACAATGTGTAGCTGGTACCATGTGTTCAACCATGACTTCATTCTGCCATACTCTAAGAACCTATCTTATTTGACCTAACCATACATAACATAGCATTCTATTGAAAAGTAGTGCATCAAAAAAAAAAACCAAAACAAAACCAGACATAGTTTCCAGTACCACAACCATAAATTGAGATCATCATCCTTTATCATGGGTGAGAGAGGTGCTTGGCCAGCTCAAGGTTCAACACCCAATATTTCTCTATGTTATTTTACAATAACATTCCAGACAGCTAGACTTTATAAAAGCTAGCCTATTTCCTAAACACACTTGCAACACCTAGCTTTTATTTAAATTTTGATACGGCACTAACAGCTATTTTAAGCTGTCTTTAAATGAATATATACCCTATCTGCAAACAAACATTATTATAACATCAACTGCCAGTAAGAAAATCTGATCACTTCAAACCTCTGAAATCTTTAATCTGAATAATTCAGATAAACAGCTTTCAAAAAGGAGACATTGCATTCACTGTCTGTGACTCAGCTCTGCGGAGTTCCAGATGTCTGAACTCTCAGGGTCATTGACAGTGAGGAGAAAATGATGAGAGTGAACTTTTATTTACATGAAAAGCAGACAAAAATGGCTACCATCATATTTTCTTTGCTGAATTTACCTGCAATACTTCCCCCTCCGCTTCCTTTCTCCTTTTGCAAGGCTAAGGAGCTTCACCACGGAGCTTCACTCCCTGCCCTGCTTGTCATCACCCCACGAAGTACTGGAACAATGTGGCTCTCAACCTAACAGCCCTGTTAATCAAGAGAGCTACATGACTGCTTATTTCTAAACTCCCTTCCCATTATGTTGCTCTTTCAATGAAACTCTTAACTAGCAGCAGTCAAGAGCACTCCCCCCTGCTGGCATCAGAATGAATTTTACCAATTCAATTTGCTGGTTGCTCAAAACTAAAAATGCCAGCTGATTGCTAGTTCAGACGGCTCCGTGTTCAGCCACTTGTGCATACTTGAAATTATCTGAATGCAGTTTGAAGACTACAGCAGAAATTTTGTAATTAGAATTCTGCAATGTAGATGGTAATTTTTCCCCCTCAGTAACACACAAAGATCAGATAAACAGGAAGCAAATTGAGGAATTTTGCAACATGAATAGTGATCTGCCTCAAACAAGAAAAAAAAAAAAGGGTAGGAAAAGGAGGAAGAAATCTGTGATCTGAAGTCCTGATCTGATGAGACTCTTACACTCCAGTTGCAGAAGGGCTGCCTCAACAATAGAGACAATCAAAGCAAGTCAGGGAAGTTATATATATCATTAAGTACTTTCTTGCCTTTGATGCTTGAAAACAGACATTAAGTAGGTTCTGCAAATGTAAGAGACTTCACAGAATCCTTGTGTTCAAATTAAGAGTTTTGTTAAAAATTATTTCCCACTCTATAAGGTAGATAAAGGCCATATTTTCAAAGTAAAACAAGCCAGTATGCCTGCCATGTACTTCATGACGCTTCCTGCAACAGTGACGTAAATCATGCAGAATAAGGGTATCTCCTCCTTTACATCCTCTTCCTCTCTGCATGTCTCTAACAACCACAAACATCAAAGAGAAGGTCACTACACTCAACTCTCTCCACTGAAAATTGTCCCAGAGGAAAAGAGGCAGGGATTGTGCTGTAATTAAACCAGCTGATCACTGGTCACTGCAATACCGCTGCCACCTGAGTCCCGGCACGCTTTGAACAGTGATTTGCATGAAACACACACCGGTCATACAAACAAAGTGACAAGAGAATTCCAAAACATTTCACTTAGGAGAGCAGGAGATCTCGATGAGTTTTAAATAACCCATGACAAGACTAACAAAATTGAGGTTAAAAGGGCTTTAGGAGACCACGAAGTGAAAGTACAAGCAGTAACACGGAGTTATTTGGTAGCACTCAGAGCTGCTTGGGAGCAGAGTGTTCTGTGCCTGCTGGCAGTACAGCACGTACACAGCCCTGGAGTGCTGTGCTGCTCTGCAAACACAAAGCTGTGTGTTCAACAGATGCCTGGAGAGGATGATGGGAGCAGAATTTCTTCCACGTGAACTTCCTGCTCTGGAAGTTTTGGATACAAAGAGTAAATGTAACATTTCTAGGGCTCTCACGGGCAGCTGCAACCTCCCATTTTCTGGGTATAGATATACTGAACCAACTCTTCCACCTAATTAATCACATTCAAATCCTGATCGGATTAGAAATCTGATTTTTGGAATGTCACAGGTTGATTTTTGATTGTGTACTTTTCTGCATTAAAAAGAATTAATCCAGGCAAGCACTAGCTGCATTTGCAGTCTGAGGCATCCTGTTATGGAAACCTCACATTATTCAGACATGTCATTCTCGTATTTTTTTATTTTTTAACATGTGTGTCTTTCTTTAACCAATTATGCTCTTCATAACATATCAGACATATTTCATAACTGTATTATGAAACTTAGAGCAGTTAGGGCTTTTTTCTCCCTAAAATCATCTAAAATGATCTCAACAGTCTCAATTCCAGGATTTTCTGAAGAGAAATGCAATTCAAAAGATTACTGTACTATTGTATCAGTATCATTAAAACATGAACCTTTAGCAGATACTTCCATCAGTTTATCATTGATGCTTGTTATTTCAGCAATTCTTATGTGCAGTACAGAGATGTAGAAAGAACTACAAGCAGAGCAAAACATTTAAATGAAATCCATAACCTTTAGATGAATTACAGCTAGGACTACAGCTTTGTGTTTTGTTTGTTTGCTTGTTTTAATTTAAAGAGAAATATTTCTTTCACAAACACAGGTAAGTTTCCCACATCTAGTGACTGAGGCAGACCCAGTAACTGGAGAGGAAAATCTAGAAATTAAGATTTGGGGGAAAAGCATTTTTAATTACTATTTCAATGACTATTTCAGCATAGTTATTTGTGGGCAATCTGGGGTAGGAAGTCTTTGCATCTCTTGGATGCAAAGAGAGACTGAGATCCCAACCACAGTGGTTAGAGACAAAAGTTTTCATTACAGAAGCTCTCTTACATTCAGTGATTTACTTAGGAGCCAGCTCAGGTAAGCACATCCTGCTTACCTAAATTACTCCTACTGTCCAAAACCATTGTTTTGTGTTTGTGTGATGGATTTTAATTTCTTAGATGAAGCCCCTAGGTACAGCCACAGAGTAACTGCACACAGCTTTGCCTCTCACTCTTTTATTTCTTGATCGGATGCACTGAAGAGCCCTAAAGAATGATAAACTTGGTGCCTTGTAAAGCTGAAGCACAGCAAGAGAACAAGGCAGTGTCTTTATGGTCCTTTGCTGAACACAAGTCTGTAAATCTGTCCATTTTGCTCTCAGCTGTCTCCTCATTTCCATTTTTGCTGCAGCACCAACACAAACGTTACCCAAAGCCTTCAGTAAGATCATTTACGTGTTAAACTGCTTGGCAAGAGCAGACCCATGGGATGAGACTACACTGCACCTGAAAAGGGGCAGAAATGAAAAAAACAGCCTGGGCCAAATGCTGACTGAAAGTAATTTGTATTGCAGTCTACTTTGAAGCATTCTTTTCTGAAAAGCTTTTGACCAATATTTTGCTTTTGTCTCCCGTACACGGAGATATAATTCAATCACGGTGTAACTTTTTGCTCAACATTACTGTTAAACATGACTTTTAGTATCCACGTGGATTGGGAAATGGTTAGGAGAAAAGTTAACCTCTGAGTGATTAAAGTACTTGGATTTCTTTGCTTGGACAGGTATCTGATTTGGCCAAAATAGGGTTATTTTTTTAAATTGCTGTGTAGTAACTGAAGCTGCTTATTTAAGAAGACTATAAGGTAATTCCATATACAGTACATTTTTAGAGAAT
>VYZP01075074.1:0-10153 GCA_013400635.1 Hypocryptadius cinnamomeus
GGTCCCTTCCAGCTCAGCATATTCTGTGATTTATCTATTCAATTTTCTCTCTTATCCCTTCTAGATAGGCTAGTTTCTTTAAAAACCTGTGATTAAACAACTTGTGGAATTTGTGTAGGGAATTCCAGTAAACTACATAATTAAATCTGCTTTGAACTTGTTCTAGGAGAACACCAGGTTTGAGCCATAGTATTTCTTATTTTTACACTAAATTTTCCACCATTATTTTCAGAATAGAATGTAATCCAAAAGTAATACTAGAGATTAAATGGAAGAAAGGATTTGTCGCCTGACTTCTCTGATTTCTAGTTTCAGTCCATTCAATAAAGGAATTAGCAAAATTTTTGATAAATAAAAAGCATCCATATGAAGATTTTGTTCCTAATCTGCTTGAGAGTGTCTGTTTTCAGTACTTCATCCATTCATTGGAATTACTGTTTTTTACAAGTGAGACTAAAAATCTTTGTAACATGAAAAAATAGCCACAACAGCCTTTTAAATGGGACTGAGGAGGTCTCAGGTAGAGCAAATAAAAGATTAGGAAATTGCCTCATAGTTTCTTCAGCGTTCCAAACACTTCTTTAATGGAATGTAATCTCCTCTTGATCCATAGAAGTAATTGTTAGTGGTACTGGTTTCATACAGAAAATGGAATGAAGCAGCTTTGACATTGCAACTCTGAACTCATTTGTCAGTGAGCTAAAATTGCTAAAATTCTCAGGCCTTTGTTAGGATTTTGAAAACCTGTCCAGAAATGGTCAAGTCTAAGGACCGAGAGTCAGATTGATGATCAGATTTACAATAGTAACTGTTAGATAGTTTTATAGTGGGACTTCAGGAGGAAGAGACAAAGGGACCAGATTTTGGTAGAAACCTTTGTAAACTACTGGTTTATGTTACTGAGTTTCTGAATACCTGCTTTTGTAGCAATGTGTCCATTAACAGCCTCTGCTTCCAGTCAGTTTGGGCCACCCTGCAGTGTCTGACTGGAAACACAGCACTCTGGGCAACTCAAATGCTTTATTTCCCCATATTCTTTTATGAATAAAGCAAAGTGTTCTAAACACTTAATGTTTTTGAAAGCATTCCAATTTTCTTTAGTTGCTGGTTTTAAAGTCCTTATAGTATGTCCTTCCTTTCTGTTTGTTTAGTCCTTTCTGTCAGTTGAATTTAGAGTTTGCCATTTTCCTTTTATTTACAGAATAGTAAGTATGATGGTTAAATATATAAACAACCTAAAAGTGAACAGGAGGAAATGATACTTGAGTGAGATATTCTTGCAGTAAAAACGTGGAATTAAGGAAGAGATGCTATGCAGCTCAGAATAGGAATATTGCCATTACATTTTCATAGAGATGATTCAGTAATCATTTAAATAAAGCTGATATTTCTGTATACTACAGCTGTCTACACATTTTCTTTTTTTCTTGGTCTTTACTGCCTATTAAACTGTTTCTCTGAACCCACACACCATATTCTCTAAGGGAAATTAAAGTTTTGATTAAATTATTTTGGAAAAAAGAAGCCTTTCAAGATAACTTGTTTTTGTTTCAAAAACATGCAGCACACAAATTAAATATGAATATTCTAGCATTTTTGTGAAAACTTCCAACTCAGCATATCACAAAGTTTTTCCTCAGTAAGAAGGACAAAATGCTAAATGGACTAAGTTCCATTCTTAACATCAGAGACGATGTGAAATAACTGAAGGTTGTTGTCCATACATTGATTTGATATGGCTTTCTACAGATTGATTTGCAGAAATGTGAGTTCTTGTACATTGAAAAATGATGCCTTACATACAGCCCTTTGTGTTAAACAGTGTATCCAGCAGTTTTGTTTTGCCTCATTATGTTACATCTTTGAGTATACTTCTATGTCATAATTCTGTAATTCAGCATTTGTGAACATTTGTGTATGTATATTGATAAAGACAGGATACTTTCGTCTTTAAAAATATGATGATGGCTTATCAGAACATTCAATTAAAATTAGACCTGTCTGATTTAGTTATGATTAACACAGGATGGACTCGTACATTAAATTTTTTCTGTTAGCTTCAGTACGCTAAAACAAATGCCATTTAGCTGTGGCATAAAACTTTAACATCTGAATTCTATCTGTGGGTCCTGCTGTGGGATTTAATAACTGCAGTTCTCTGCCTCACTTTCTCTATTTTTTAAATAAAAATAATTATGTTGACCCCCTTTTTTTTAATGGTTTTCTGCTATAAACCTCAATATGAATTAGAAGGTCATGATGGCAGTACAAGTATGTTCTTAGTGAATGTTTCTGAATATCAAAAGCTTTTTCAGTTTTAAAAAAAAGAATGGTGGCTGAGTTAAAATCTTGTGGGGTATGTATTCTTGGGCAAAGAATAACTTACTTGAGAGAGCTGTGTTTGATATTACAGACCAAAGTGCCTTAGTTAATGGGAAGGTCTTAACCCACTACTTCTGTTTTAGTGAAAATTCTAATATTGGTCTAAGCTACTAAAATAATTGATCTCAGAGTTATTTTAAGCACTTGGTGAATGTAAAACTCTATGCAAGAACAGTAGACTTCGAGGTTTTTTCTGAGATAAAATTGGGATAACACTTGCATCTGTAGGCGTTCAAGTCAACCTTGAACAGAGAGACATGCAGACTTATACTTCAGTAGTTAGACAAAATTTATTAACTTACTGTAGCAGCTATAATGTAAAAATAATTTTTCACAGTCACATAAACTGTGATGTGGGTTGAAGTATCTGTTTCCCTTGTGTGTCTCAGCAGTTCAGGATGAAATGCAGGACAGTGTCTCTTAGATAAGCTGATTGTTTTGCAAGGCAGTCATATTGGCTTTGCCCTCAATATTCCAAAGTAGACCGAAGTTGTATGATTAATTTTTATGCAGTGTAACTGCAATTTTTAACTCTTCAGCTCTCATTCTTCTTTTTGGGATGTTATTGAAAATGGCTGTGGTGCCACAGGATAACTAATTGGTAAAGCCTATTTGGAATGTGGGTAAGTGAACCATACTGGAAGTAAGAAGAGTGGTGAAGTCTTTTTCCCTTAGTTGACTCCTAGGCTAAAATTAAACAGACTTAGAGATTTCCACAATTAGGGATTTACAATGCATCTTCTTTGAGTCAGCAGAAAGAATTAGTTACTTACATACTTGTATAAAATAGAACTCTTCACTTGGGTGTAATATGCAAGTCTGCATTTTTATAGTATGCCTTAGTGAAAATGTCTTTCAAAACAGTAAGGAAAAAAAAAGTAAAAATTGTACTTCTTCTCTCAGATATAATTTAAAATAATTAGATACTAAATGAATGATGCTAACTCAACCTGTTAGCATCTACATATCATTCATATGTCCTGAGAGATCTAGGAGTCATGAGTGCTCAATGCTAAAATAATTCATGGAGCAGTTTATATAGCAAGATGGTGTAATATTTTTTAGGTTAGTTACTAAAAATATACAAAGCTTGTCAGAATTAGGTTTTATTGTAGGTCACTCCATTGGTTCATATTTGTGATCCCTCCCTTACAGAAAATGTACATCAACTCAAACTTCAGTTTCCCATAGAGGTTTTTCAGTTTATTTTAGAGGGGGATTTCTGAGATGTGTTACTGGAAGTTTTTACTGGAAATAACATTAAGGTATGTTTCAATACTGCATACACACAGAGCAGAATTTGGAAAAAAATCTGCTAGGGTGGTGGTGGTCCTTTACTGTGGCAAAAATTCATTTTCAGGTGCATAAATGGCAAGATTGTCTGCTCTTCCTAGTATTTTTTTTATCCAGATTGTTTGGAATGACTCAGTATTGCAGTGTGCTCATTCACAAGATTTGTGCAGCTCCAAAAAGTGTTTTTTGCCAAGGGTTGCCACCTCCCTTCTCTTTCCCGAAGTGCTCATTCACTTGCACATTCTTTTTTCACTGTCCTGCTTCTTTCATTCTTTTCTTGTATCTCTTTGATATTTGAGGCCCTTTCCTGTTCTTTTGTGATGACTGAACATTCCTCAGCTCCACAACTCTACTGCTGGACTCTGCTATATTTCACCCATCCACCCATCCCTCTGGCCTCTGTTCTTTGCAGCTGTGTTCCCAGGGTGGGTGTCCTCTCCCACCTCACCAGAAGTGTACCACATTACCTGTTTTCCCCATTTTTTTCCCCTGAGTTTCTATGGAGGGAGCCCCAGGCTGGTGACCCCTCTGCTCCCTGCTCCTCCAGCAGCCTGTGCTCAGCACTCCAAGTGGGAGGAGGTGGCAGTGGAGCCAGCCCAAGCAGGAGGCCCCAGTTATCTTCTGCAGGCTCCCCTCCCTTGGGAAGAATAGTGCTGTTGTTGCAGCTGTCATCATCCAAGGAGACTTTGCAGAAAGCTCATCCATGGGATGAGAGTGCCAAGCATCGCTGGGCTCTGCTGCCTTCCCTTCATCATCCTCCTCTGCCTAACTGCAGCCTCCCTGTCTTCCTTCAGGAGAGGGTGGGAACTTGTGAAGGAAGGAAATTATTTGCCCAAGCTGAGCCTGGCAAATGACACCATGACTCAGGAAATTCTCAGACATTAAAGATTACATGGTGTTGGGTCCAATACTTATTTTTCAAATCTGTTACTAGATAGATGTAATAGATAACTCTGGCCAGAACTGAGATCTGGAAAGGAAACCCTAGTATGCTATGGGACTAAGGTCTGCTTTTTTTCTGAAATGTAAATTTAATTAAAAGGAAAAAAGGGGAGGGGAAGAAAAGAAAGTTCTCCACAATCTTAATGAAATCCAGGGAACTCAAGCATTCCATTTGGATGGAGACAGAATAGCAATTTTTTTTTGTTTTAGGCTTGTGAGGAGTCTGCCACTAGCTTCAAGCTTGATCCTCAAATTAGTAAGAACTTCCTTAAAAGCTTGGGAGGATTCTTATTTCTTGACATGAAAACAGGAGGCAAATCTGAGAAACTTTTTTTAATAGATATTGATTTTGAAGAAAGCTGTTACACGGGAAACTACTTTACATAGGTGATTAAACTGCCCTTAAATATAGTGGCTGAGTAGCAAACACAGCAGTAAATTCAGTAATTTAGTGTGACAGAAGTGGCTTAGTAGGAAGCTGAAGTTACCTGACAGTCAAACTGAAAGGCAAATAATGTAACTGCTTATCTGAGTACTTCTGC
This sequence comes from Hypocryptadius cinnamomeus, assembly GCA_013400635.1. Classification (NCBI taxonomy): domain Eukaryota; kingdom Metazoa; phylum Chordata; class Aves; order Passeriformes; family Zosteropidae; genus Hypocryptadius; species Hypocryptadius cinnamomeus. The sequence continues at coordinate 5,160 of VYZP01075074.1, forward strand.
CAGGTTTGTTTTGTTTGCTTGTTTTGTTTTATTTTCTTAATGTCCCGGGCACAAGCTATCAAAAGACAACTGGAAGAATGTTTGCTATTTGTGCTGCCTTACTGTAGAATTCATGGGATTGTGTTGATGTTGACTTCATTGAAGGGAGAGTTTCAGTTCAAAGCTTGACTTACTTGTATTGAACTTAGTTGTAGCTATTTTTTTTCAGTAATCAAGAAACTCTGTTAAGTTACTAGAATGATGTGCTGCAGTAACACTGTATTTTCCTTTTCAGGAGTCTGCTAGAAATGTAGGATTTTGTTGACTTGCCTGTAGGCTGCCTTTGTGCTCACTCATTGGGAGGTCTGTCTCCCACTTTTCGTATCACATGTAAATTAAACTTTTCATTAAGTACTGCTGACAACAGGCGGTGTCTCTTAAAGATGCAGGAGTTTTTACATTGGCATATAAATATCTTATAAAAGATAATGATTGTAACATATATTTTATCAATCCTCTGTTACCTTTTGCTTCCTTTTTCTAGTTTCCTGCACATCCTGCCACAAGGCATATTCACTGCTCTTACTTGCATGTTACCCATTTATACTTGACATTGGCTTTTCCTTTAACTGCAGATTTATTTCTAAGGTTTATTACTGACATTTAAAACCTTCAGCTCACATGGACTAGTCTGTGTATAGGAGTTCCTCACAGTGTGTGTTCCAACTCCAAGCCTGGGCTAGGCAGATGATTTATCTTTGTGTGTTTCCTGACTGCCGTTTTCCCATTGTGCTCATCAGGCTTTGCTTGTGTCACCCCAGGTTGGTGGGTCTTCTGCCATTTGGAATTCAGCTGGCTTTAAAATTTTGTTATATACAATAAACTCATAACTTATATTTTTTTAATTAATTTCCCATTTACAGTTTTGCTGATGTGTCTTTTGAGGCACATGTTTTTACTATTTTCTGGAAAGTACATTGAATTGTGTGTCAAGCTTTCTGAATGTATTTGAATTTATTATTAAATTCAGATTGCTGCATAATTACATTGTATACCACAGAGTAAATGTAGTGTATATTGCTTTAGGAACTATGATTCTTGGTATTATAGAACTACTGTAATTCTGTGGAATTTGGTGATGGGATCTTCCAGTAACCAGGATTTCTGTTTTAAATTTATTTTGTTACTTTTTTCATTATTTCATATATTAATGTGTGTAAAGTAAAATTGCAGAGCTTATGTGAAAAGATAACTGCCTACTATTAATTGCTACCTTTGCATGCCATTAACCCATTTGCTTCTGATTTGTACAGCTCTGTAATTATGTTCTGCTGCAATAGAGACATTATCTGTACTATTAGAAAAAAAGCCTCACCAATGTATAATCAGATTTTTAATGCAGGTTTAATGGAGATAGTGCTTCATAATTTGGGTTTTAGTGTACATGGTTTGATTGATATGCTAACATTTCTGGATACTGATGTAGTTTTTCTCCTGTTTTGAGCCTTAACATTTTCCATGTGATGTTTTCTTTGCAAACATAAGAAAACGAAAAGTTTACTTTTAAGAAATAAAGTAGCCCTGTCTTGTAATCCTAGGTCCTAGAAAGTGAGATTTAAAGAAAATAAGGTATATTGTAAAGCTTAGGAAAATCCTAACAGTTCACAGTATGGAGACTGCCAGTGTTGTCAGTTAAAAAATTTGCCTTATTTTGCCTAACTCACCCTCTAAACAATATTCATGACCATGTTTACATGAAAAATGTTTGTCCTGAGCTTTGGGCAGAGCTGGTGTAAAGTAGGCCTGTCTTTATTAAAAGAATTCACTGTCCTAGACCATGGGAGTTTTTGAATTGAGGTTGTGGGGAGTCATGCATTATATTCTTCCCTTTCTGTCAAGGGTCTTATTGACTCATTTTTTGCAGAGTGTTAATGTTGGCTGAGAATTTGAGGGAAGGTGGTGTGTGTATTCAGTTGCATAAGCAATTTTGTGAAAACAAGCATTTTTCTTGACAAAAAGTTGTAATAAGCAAATCAATATGCAAGTTGCTGCATTTTTTATGTGTGCATATAATGCTGATAAGTGTCTCATTTTGAGTATGTTATTGAGGTTTATTCTTTAAGTATTATTATTTATTATATATGTAGTCCAAGCCAAATAAAAGTCTGCATTAAAGATGCAAGAAAAAACTGAATACATACAAGGAGATTCTTGAGCAGGTAGTTTAATTTTTTTCTCTTTTCTATGGTGTGCAGGTGCCGTTCTCTTGTCCAGTGTACAGGGATTAGCAATTAATGTTGATCCAGTCCTGTATACGTGGCTTATCTACCAACCTCAGAAACGAGTCAGCAGGCACATTCAGCAGGTATGTATTTTAGGAGGAAAAGGAATGGGGAGAGGGGAAGCTGTCACTTTTATATATGCCAAGTAGTGCATTTTCCCAAGTATTTGTAGTTTGTTGAACATACTGTTGATCTTATTTTGAATTATTTAAAATGCTACGTTGGCATATTAAAATTTTAATTTCACAACTTTTTCATTTTTAATTAAAAGAACAGAGAAGATGTGTTTGTGATCACCTTCTAGGATTATTATTTTGCAACTGTTCTTAACTACTTAGACCTCATAAGCCTTGAGTCTGAATAGTGCATCATATTTTAAAATTTGTGATGATCTATCAAATAATTGTATAACTGGTTATAAACTCAGCACTCTTAATAAACCCCATTTTAGTAGGAGATGGGCTATACAGTTCATAACTTGACAGAAGTGAGTGCTGCAGCAGATTCTGTATATGATGTCAAAATACATATTTGCATATGATGTGCTGGACAAAGATAGGAGCAGCTAAGGCTGGGGGTCTGCGTGGTGCAGTGCTTCCCTTGACGTGTTCTTAAACCTAATTTTCATGCCACATATTCCTGACCTGGAAAGAACACTGGTTTTCCCTTAAACTAAACTTATACCTATTGTTTGGCAGAATTTCCTAGAACTTAAATGTGCTATAGCTGATCAAACTTGTGGTTGATGTCACCAGTGATGTTCTGTCTCACTTATAAGTGGTCAGTTATTAAATAACAAAAAATCTCAGTATTTGTCTCGTGACTATAGAACACTGTGCACATCAAAGAAGTTTCATTCTGGGCCCCTGAAGTGGGAGGATAAACATTACTTGTAAACATTTGTTTCTTGTGTCCAAATCACCTTGTTAGGTAGTAATTGTCAAACATTAATTTGAGTCCCATTAAGCTCGTTCTGCACCAGCATCTGAAAAACTTCACTGTGACAGTGAAGCTTTATTATTGTTTTAATAAATTTACCCTGGTTTTAAGTGTATTGAGTTAGTCTTCTTTCCTGCATCATAACTGGAGCAGCACATTTCCTGGTGTATGTCTTTTGCAAAACAAACCATTTATCTGCTTTTTATTGTTACATAGCCTTCCAAAATGTAATCACTCCTGCTTATCCTGCTTATTTTAAGTGTTTGTATTGAAGTCTGTCTCTAACATCAGTGTATTTAATCAGCTGTTAGTCAGTTCTTTCTTTCTCTTTTGATATTGGATGATATTTTGATATTGGATGGGTTAAGTGACTACTTTAGGAAACTTGTTTGTCCCTGGTTTTGATCATCAGTGGCAAAATTTTTAGCCAAATCTTGTTTAAGTATTTATTTTGTAATTCGTNGCTTTCTTTCTCTTTTGATATTGGATGATATTTTGATATTGGATGGGTTAAGTGACTACTTTAGGAAACTTGTTTGTCCCTGGTTTTGATCATCAGTGGCAAAATTTTTAGCCAAATCTTGTTTAAGTATTTATTTTGTAATTCGTGTCATTACCTCATACAGCCTTCTAAATTTTTCCATCATCTATGTCAGATTAAAATTACTTTATTACAATCCTAATGTTATTATCATTTAAAATGTCTTAGCAATTTGAAATTATTTTAAATATGAGTTTATAAACTCAACTGTCAATGTCATAGCAATTGCATTATTAACATGACTGTGGTAATGGACTGCATGTAATAGTACAAATTAAATTGTCTGTAGCAGTCATGAAGAAACTTTATTTGAAAAGAAAACTATACCTGTAATAAATTGCACTTAACCACAGACTTTTTTCTTTATATAATGCTGTAATTATCCTAGAATAAGAATTCTAGTCAAAGTTAGGCCTTGTGCCTTATTTTTTGGAAAAATTCAGCTTGTTACCATAATCTAACTAGTATAACCAAACAAAAGTGCTTGTAGTGACACTCAATGTGGAAGTAGTTTGTGCACCAGTTGCTTATCTGCCTAAACCCCTTCTGTTTCTTTAGTCTGAATGCCCTGTTGAGAAGGTAAATTCTTTAGAAATGCTTATGAAAGGTTAATTTGACCAGAATTTAGCAAAGATACCACTATGGAGTGACTTCTTGTACTCGTGCTGTTTATAGCTTGTTAACAATGACTCCCAAATGAAAAGCAAAACAAAGCCAAGTTTAGAGACCTTGTTTCCAGTAATTTAATATTTTATTTTGACATTTTTTGGAAGTTTTTTTCTGGTGAGTCTTGTGGCAGCAAGGCCTTGTTTCTAGTAATTTTTAGGTATTCTTTAATGTTTTATTATGACTATTTTTAAAGACTTTTTCAGCTGTGGCTTGTTTTATTTTTGTAAACCAATGCTGGTTTTTGTATATTTACTCTCTTGTAAAAGCCCATACTTAGCTTTGCAAGATAAAAATATGAAGAATTTCTTTTCCTTGATAAGAAGCCTTAGCTATACGTTGATATGGGACAGAGTCAGTATGTGTGATACTTTTTGCAATAAATTTGTAAATCAGTGTGTGTCATCTCAAATGCACATTGATGTAAAGCCTTTGTAACTTTTCTTACATTATTGATTTCTGTGAGCTAAAATGAGTAATTTTAGGGAAAGTCAATTATCAAAAATATGTACTCACAGATACCTAATATAGATTTGTATTGCTCATATTTCTGTCCATTTGTTTGGCTGCTCCATACATGTGCACGT
>VYZP01075084.1:0-12642 GCA_013400635.1 Hypocryptadius cinnamomeus
AACTACAACTGATTCTACTGGCACAAACAAATAAAAAACTAATTTATGTATCCCCGCAGCTGCATCTCCAGCCAAAGCAGAGGCAGGAGTCAGGACCAATTCACAACTGACTAATGTGGCCCCATTCATTGCAAATTTCCAGCATTTAAGTGTAATTAAGATTTATTGTTTGCTAACTTGCAGGTCAGAAGAGGGACTGCAATATGGATAACTTTTTGTCAATTAGTGAAATGCTTGTTAGAAGGAATTGTCAATCCTTCCAAGAAGAACACAGCAGAAATAAATAACAGAATTATTCTCATTTCATCTGACTGATGTTGTGGTCCCAGCAGGAATGTAATAGCACTGGGCAGTAGGGAAACCAACTGCACATGGTGGTGTAGAGTACATGGCAGCACAGGATATGGCAGGCACACTGCAAATGCTGGTTGGTCTTGCTCCAAGCCAGGGTTACTTCCCACCATGAGTTCTATGCCCTTGCTTTGCTGGCCCTTGGTCCCTATAGAGGGATGCAGAAGACAGTACAGAGCTCCCTTCATCTCTTGCTAGTGTGGTCAGGTAAAGAGAAGTGATCCACCACAGTTTGACAACCTAGAGAAGGGGTGGAAAAGGGTTCAGGTACTACTACAGCTTGGCTGCAAAGATGATAAGGTCATGCAGAAGAATGTGAGTTAGACCATCACTGGTGTTTGATTTGTATCAGCAGGTTTAGTTCATTCAAAAGTTGGCAAGTCTATATCCTGGGTAGTGACTGGGACCTGAACAGAGCTGGGGCCAGAATCAGAAACAGGGAGGGTTAATCTCTAGGATTTGCAAGGGACTTTGATTATTACAGACAGCATAAGTTGAAGCTCAAAGCCTGGTTGATGAGAAGTAGTCACGGAATATGAAAAATCCCAGTCTCATCCTGAAAACAATATTTTATGTTTCTGTGTTTCTTACAGCTAAGAATTTTCAAGCACTTTTTTGCATTAATAGTTTGAACTTTCTGACACAACCGTGAATTACCTGCATATGACTGTCACTTCTTGACAGAAAGGTAAATGGAGGCACAGAAGGTACTGGATTGAATTCTCTTTTTTAAGTGCATCTTAAGAAATTATCTGTGCGAAGAGGAGGCAAATGTTATTGTGTTGGTTTTTCAGACTGCCTAGCACATGGAGATGTGGAGGCATGGAGATGTAATGAAGGAGTTTTGGTGCAAGGAATGAAGCTGGTTTGTCTCACGTATCACGGGAACAGCAGAGTAAAGCTGCAAGCAAAGCTTAGCTTTCCTTTGCTTCTGCTGCCAAGCTTGATCACTTGGGTAGGACTGACTTGAGTCTTCTGTAGTCATTTACATCCCTGCCAAGAAAACTCTACCAAATCAGTGTTTGTGTACTTCTATTCTCTTAATCCTACTCATTCTTTCTTTCACCTCAAGTCTGTTCACAAACTGAGTCCAAACTGCTGAGGAGGGACACAGGACAGGGATAAGGAAAGCTGTGCAGATCCACTTAATTTACCCAGCAGTGCCAGCACTGTAAATAAAACTGGCTGTCATACATCCTGGCACCAAAGGATGGAGCAGGAACATATCTGAACATAATCACTTTGAGTAACTTCAACAAATAACGAAGGGCTGACTAATACCAGGAGCCTCTTCTACAGCTCATTTACTCTGTGAGCTGGTTCTGAGACACGCTCGGTAGATGAGAATGCACATCAAATGTTTTGATCTATGGAAGAACATTTTTCCTAATATTTTCTCAAAGATTTTTTTCTCAACTTTGTAATGTGACTCTGAAGATGGTCATGCCATATTTTGAAAGGAGGCACTCTGTGTGTGTTTTTTAAGACCTTTTTTGAAGGGGGATGAAGGGTTGCATATTTTTTAGCTCCAAAACCCAGATGTTCTTTAACAGAGAAAAATAGAATAACATACATTAATAGCTTGGAAAACAATGGCAATATTTAATTAACCTTTAGAAATGGCTAATCTGTGAATCTGCACGTGTCAGCTCATCTTTAGAACAGAGTGACTGTGTGTGCCTTTGCCAAAATCAACATGCTTGTTCGGTGGATTTCTTCCACTGGGGATTCACATGAAGAACAAAAAAAGAAAAAAAAAAAGAAAAAATAAATTTTTTTTCAGCTGTTTGACTTGAAGCATTCATGTGATCCAGATGACCTCGTCGGGGTTGATGTAGCCTGGTGTGCCACAGATCCAAGATCTGCATGTTCAAGGCTTGGCTCTTAGCCGTTAGTTGTTGGACCAGACAGTCTGCAGGTCTTGTGGGACCATTAAAAGCTTTAGTTTAGCAGTGGGGCCGTTACCTCTTCATCACTGACTTTCTCTCTCTCTCTCCTCCCCACTTTAGCTTGGCTGCTATCAACGCTTCTCTTCAGCAGATCGTCTACCTGCCAAATCCTCTCCTTTTTAAATCCTTTAAGTAGGAATACGGATCACGGGAGACAAAAAAGGGCCCTTGAACTTCTGGCTCTTTTCAGAGCCCCCCATTTCCCATTTCCCTCCTGTCCCATTTCCCATCTGACAGGAGTCCCACACTAAAATGGGATGGGCTATATGCCTCCTCCAGCTGGCTCTAAGGGCTGCGAGGTGCGGGCAGCTCGCAGAGTTTCTCAGCATGCAGGAGAGGTATTTGAAGCATAAGGCTCGTGGTGCATACAGGAGGAGTGGCAAGTACACCAGAAGGTGAAGAGATGGCTGGAAGCAACACTAATGCCCCTCCATCTGGAAAGATGAGTGCTGTTTAGTACGTCTGGAAAGCATTATTTCTGCAAATAGCTCAACCTCTTTCAGCTTAGAGGCAGGGATCCCAGCCTGCTGCCAAGCTTAGATCTCCCTGATGGCAATGTGGTAGGGGAGATGGTGAACAACTGTACTAATGGCATAAAGCAGGAAAAAACAGCATCCAATACATCAGCTTAAGGTACATCAGGCATCTGCCCTTCTCCCAGAAGGCTGCCTGCGACTTCAAATTGCATTAAGACACACTTGTGTTTTATATCACAGGATCAACCCATATGATAAAAGTTTAATTGGGTGGGTGTGAAGGGGAATTTAGAAGTCACTCAGCTGACTGTTCCCAGTGATTTAGCTTCACAAGGGAGATATGGGAAAGCATAAACTCAAGTCTACTAGTGTCCCTGAATTTTTGTTTGAATTGTAGCTCTGCAAAGATCTAGCTTTACGTGAAGCTCATCTGAAAAGGCTGAGGTGTGCTGTTTCATGTTGTTTCAGAACAAATGCCTGACCCAAGCTTGATTTAAATTCAGAGACCAGAGGGGATCTTTCAGCAAATCTCCTCAGGCCTTTTCTTTTGTAGCAAAATAAAAATCAGTTAGTAGGACATGTCTCTAAATATTTTTGAATGGATAGAGATCCAGGTGCAAGTTCCAATATAATAGTTGCTTAGCTTTTTACTATTTTAAGTCAACAGCCTAAGCACCTACCGGAAATGCACTTCTCATGTGAATTTCAAGCAGGACAATTTCCAAACTCCTTCTCATGGTGTACAGCCTGTTTCCTAATGATATATATTCATGATCAATGTGGGATGCTGTGCGTGGTAATGAACAAGTTGTAATGCAGCTGATGTGTGAGGGTCTTGTGTGTATTCTCATGGGTCGCTGTTGACCAGCTATCTGATATATGCCACGTTGGGATGAGATGCGTGGTGTGCAGAGCTCAAGGAGGAATTTTGGAAAATGTTACTTTGGTTTATATACAGCAGATTTTTAACTTGTTCTTTTGATTCTTTTCCCCATGAAATTAAATAGATGTTCTCATTTGAAAAGATAAGATCAAAATGTATTTTAAAACTTTCTTGAATTGGACTCCAGACCCTGAAATACATTTTTGGAAAAGCAGGCTATTCCCAGACTTTCAAACAAAGGCACAAACCCTACATTTTCATCAGTCCAGGAGAATTTTGTCACAGTTAGGATGGGTTTGTACATCTTTTCACAGATTTGTGGATGTTTGCCTCAAAATTTTCTTTACAGTTCTTCTTTCCACATCTGTCTTGTGTTCTGAATGTCAGTCTGTTCTAAAATATTTGTTGAATTTTGTACAACTTGAAGGACTCCCTACAGCTCCTATGCTGAAGTGTATGGAAGACTTCACAGGTCAGGGCTGACATTTGTTTTGTTTTTAAAGGCTACAAAATTAGTTTAAAAATTGTCTGTGGCGATTTAAGATAACTACCTATGCAAACTTGTATATTCACTGGTAGTGTATTGTAGTTCTTAATGTAAGAAATCAAAATGCAAGGAATGACTTTTTAACAGTAGCAACAAAATAAACTCACTAAGCCAATTTTCCTTGCTTTAAAAAAGGACTTTACTTTTTTCTTGTGACATTCTCTAGTGTTTTCCACAGTTTTCATCAACATTGTTTCAAAGCTATTTACTTTTCTTTTTTTCCTTGGCTAAAAAGTAAAGATGTCCATAAGGATTTGGTTTTTCCCCAGCTCTTTAAATTATTTTTTTTTTAACTGTACAAAGTAAGAAGTTTGCGAGCATTCTGGTAAAATATGATAGAAAATTTCCAATAATAAAGAAAAATGGTTGATGCATTTTGTGAATAACTGTTTTTGGCTAAAAAGGGTTCTTTTCAAGTGAAAAGGCATGTTGTGCAAAAAATTCAATTAGTTCTAGTCTCAAGATCCCTATGGGCCATATCCTGAATAGTTATTGAGACAAAGCTCCCATTGAAGTCACTGGGCATACTTCCTGATTAAAGCCTTCAGGACTAGGTCAACTGGGAGTTTTGCCTGAGTAAGCACTTCAGGATTTGAGTGTAAACACAGCCATTGGGGAATAAATGGGTTAATACCGCAGCCTAATACATTCTCTGCATTTGTAAGCTCTGCTTTACACGAGGGACATGGGTCCCTCTTCCTCCGCATGAAGATGGCAGACATTTTATTTTCCATAACACGCTGTGCTGGTGCCCTTTACTTCACGTCATCGAAGTGGTGTGGTCTGGTCTGGCAGTGTTTTTCCTCTCCCCTCCGAGAACGAGCCCCCCATGTCAGCGTAAAGGCCAAACCAAACCACTTTTTTAATACAGTACCCAGGGAGGAATTCCCCTGCCCCCTCCTAGCCAAGCCTGTTCCCTCATCCAGGCTGAGTTAGTCATGTCTGACTTCTCCTATTCACATTATGGCTACCCTTGTTGCTTTTTGGGTTTTGTTTTGCTTCCTTACTGTTGTTGTTTTTCAGCCAAAGCTGTCATTTATCATGAGAACAAGAGCAGCCATGTGTTGATTTTTCTGGATTCCTTTTGGACAGTGTCCCAGTGCTAATGAAGGCCCTTCCAAAGTGCTAAAGAGCTGGTGCCAAAATCAGTTACAGTGAAAACAATAGGGGAGTGGTGCACAGACAGCACATCTAGTGTGTGTGTGCGTGCATGCGTGTGTGAGTGGAGGGAGCACTTACAATTGTGATTTCGGTCCCCCTCCCTTAAGGATAATAAATTTGACTGAACTAAGGGGCTCAGATTCACATTTGCTCGGAGTCTGGGGCACATTAGAAATAAAAGCCAGTGGAAAAATAGGTGGTAGATGTTCACACATTATGTCCTGGCTGGTCTGGATAATAGCACAAAAATCAATGTTGTACGTCAGCTGTGACAATGATGATGAAGCTTCTGTGAGAGTTATAGGACCTTGAAATTCAGGGCTTTATCTCTGTATCTCTGCCTGTGGGCCATTTATCGAAAAACTTTTTTTTTTTTTAAGGGCTCCTGAAAATGCCTTTTTTTTTTTTTTTTTTTTTTTTTTTTTTTTTTTTTTTTTTTTTTTTTTTTTTTTTTTTTTTTTTTTTTTTTTTTTTTTTNTCTACTTCACGGACTTCATAAGCTGCTGCACTGACTGTGCATGGTAGGTCTTACAACGCCAAGCAGCAGTCACGGCATTCTACGCTGTTAATTTCCAGGGTGGTAATGGGAACGCACTTTTCCACGAAGGCGAGTGAAATAGATAGAGGAACACGGAGGAGGTGCGCGAATATCAGCAATCACCCTGCGGAGCTGCTGCCGTCCAAACATGAATTCCAGGCTAAAGACAGTCACGGTGCGGGTGCTGGGACTTTTGAGTGCCTCGTGGGAAGCGCACAGTCACTGCTTTTTCCTGTTATTATTCATCCCGGAGGATTTATGTATTTTATGAATCAAAGGACCGGGCAGTTTTGCAGCTCCCCCCTTCCCCCCAGCGCGTTCCCCAGCCCGGTTTCTGGCCTTGCGCTCCATCTGCCGGCTGCCGCCCCGCTTCCTGCCCGGACCAGCGGGATTGGGGTTCGGGCACAGGGCGGGGGAGCCCACCTGGCCCCGCTCCGGGCCATCCGCTGCTGCCGGCACCGCGGACCCGCGGCCCCCGGTCCGGCCCCGGCGCTGCTCCCCGGCCGCCGAGTGCTCCGCCGAGCACACGGCAGACAAAAACATGCACTAGAGAGTCCATACAAACACACACACACACACACACACACACACACACACACATATATATGTATATTCATATCCCTCACACCTGATGGGAATCCAGGCACTTCTGCGATGTTTCTCCTAACCCTAACCCATTCTTCTTTATTAAACCCAAAATGATTTAATCAAACTGATGTTTACCCAACATAGCCGGGAAGCAATACTTTCATCAGCAGGTGCCAATCTTTCTTGTGTGCATTTCAGTTGTGAGCAAGCCAGTTAATGTTTAGAGGCAGATGCTGGTGGTTTGGAAAGGCCTTTCTGTGATAGTACCCACCAATGCTGCTGTTTGAGTTTTATTCCAAAATATATAAATATACAGGAATTAGACTAAATAATCTCTATAGTTTGAACAAAGCTGGTTGGTGATTGAATGTAAGGATCAGTTTAATTTACCTCTGCACCTACACATAGATACATAGTTCAGTAAATAAAAAATGATCTCTGACTAATTCACATTGTTTAAGATTCCCCATTTTTCATATATTGTTACTGTAACTATGTAGGTGATTTTTTATGTTTTTTGTCTGCATAGAGACTACCTCCTGCAAGATTTGGTAGACTCCATAGATTGTTAGGCCAGAAGGGCTGTTGTGTTCATCTGCTCTGACCTCCTGCATAGCACCAGGCATATGATTTCACACTGTGATTTCTTCATCTACACAAGCAATTTATTTGCAGCCCAGCTAAGTCGCAGTTTATAGAAAGGTAGTCCAAAGGCACACAGCTCTATGTAGCATGCCTAACAACCTATCTGGACTTTAAATTTTCTTTGAAACACAGCACTCCATTAGGAGTTTCCACCCATGCTTCACCAAGCCATACCAGAAGAGTGGCTTATCCTCCTTTGACAGCATGAAGCTATTTTAGATGTAACATTTATGCACATAGATGTTTCAGGAGAGGTCTAATTTATCAGCTATCTCCTCTTCTTTCACCCTCTTATTCAGGCATTTCAACAGAGCAACAGATGGTCCTTGCGGGCCATTTGCTGTGATTGGAATTGTAGTGTCCCAAAGAAGGGCTGCTTTCTTATCACTGAAAGTGAGTCTAAGTTTCCTTACCCAGTAAGAATTTCAAATGATGCCTCAATTTGCCTTGCTGCTAAAGAAAACATGTTTCCCAACAGTTGAAGGGTGAAATCTGCAAACTTTAAAAATCATTTCTCACCATATGGGCTATCATACCCTTATAATCAGAAAGAATGGAAATTTTGAAGACAGAGCATAGAGGAGTCCTTATTTTTGTCTTTGTACCCTTGGGTCCTGAATTTGGTATGACTAAAATAGTAATTTATTTGAAAGTAACTCCTCTTCTCATTATTTATTGATATCATTGGCACATTTAAACATTTGTAGGGACTAGTTTTAATTGTATACTCTACCAATGCACCTTATTAGCACAGTCATTATATTAGCCTGTGTTTTAACTCAAAAAAATTTCTTTTTTTCTTTCTTGCATAAAAATATTCTCTAAAAGATTTTAATTATCACCTTGGATTTTGCAAACAACTCCATTTTATAGACCAACACAAAATATTTGTAAGGTTCTGGATAAAGCTTGTAATTGTGTATGAAATTCTTTGGCCCAGCTGTTGCAGACATGGTATAGTTCTGCATGGCTACAGAGTGTTGCCACAGGCCTGTAGTCCTAAACCTATGTGGTTTGTTTTGCTGATCACCATGCCCAAAGGTACTTTGAAGCTTGGGCTTTAAGTCATGTTGTGGACATTCCTAACTCTCAGGGAAATGAGAGTCAGGCACCTTAATCCTTCCAGTTACTGGGTTTGCAATTTTTTGCTAGCTGATCAGCTAAAGTGAATTCTAGGATTGGGCCAGGTAACCTCTGTCACTTGTATGCAGAGCAATGTTTTGAGCTGGATGCATGGATGGCATCCACAGAATCGAGGTTGGAAGAGACCTTTAAGATTATCAAGTCTATCTGTAACCCTGCACTACCACTGTAAAGAGTTACATTGTGTGTTCTTTCCTTATGTTCAGCTTTACAGCCTACAGACTTCAAATGATCCAGCCTCTTGACTCTGGAGATTAACTTCGTGTCACAGGCCTGTTCATGCCTGTCTTCTATGACACATACAAGTTCACAAACCAAGCTAAGGGATGATTCAAACCTGTGATCCCAACCCTTATACCAGGACTTAAAGGTAAAGAGTTGCATTGTGTGAAGTCAGATTACAAGAGGGCAGCAGATTTTTCTCTCCCTCTATAGGAAAGAAAACAGTATAAGAAGGATTTTGTTTTCTCCCATGCTAGAATATTAAATATAGCTTAATAGTGTTTCTTTAATTCCTCATCAGATTTATGCAGAGCTCAAGGTAGCCAGGTCCATGAATAAGGTAAAATAAACCAGGAGATTTCAGATGGAAAAGACAAGAGATGAGATCTCAGAGGGGATTTAGCCAGGCAGGAAGAGCATATATGTGGTAATTGAGATAGTCTGGACTGTGGAGGTAAACCCTGTAATTTTGAACTACATTCTCAAAGTGAACTCTTACAGCAAACCTTTGCTCTTTTATGTCCTATCATCTTGGGGAAATCCTAGCCCAAGTGAGATGACAGACTTGCTTATCTAGTGTGGAAGAATTAGATGCCTGAGAATAGGAAATACAGAAATCAGCATGCTGAACAGGAAGCTACAGGTGTGAATCTGTGGAAAATGCCAGTAGATTTTGCCTAATCTTAACCTGGAAGTTTTCTGATTTCCCTATGTGCTCAGAAGTGTTTGTTCTGTGTAGATGGTCACCCTTCTGTTAGATGGGTCTCTGCATTCCACTTAGGAGTTGTTTGTGGTGAATTATGAAAAGCTAGGTGTGCCGAAGACTGTGACTATGACTATCTTTGCTGATGCCCATCTTTTACATAATTTCCTACCACAAGGGCATGGCAAGAAAGCTATCATCACTTTTATGAGGACTGAGGATTAGAAGGGTGCAATAAGCACCACACCATGGCATACCTGGTGTGACAGCACTTTCCAGTTTTCTTGTCTTTCTTTCAAAGTTGGATCACTGTGCACACTAAGGTGGTTGAGGTCTGAGCCCCCTACCTAATGACACAGATCTACAGTTACTTCAGAGGACCCTGACTGCTGTGGACTGAGTCAGGACACAAGGAGCAAAACTCTATCCTTCCTAGAAGCTTGCCAGTAACTGTGAGGATGTTATTGAGGAGACAAATCCAGGTTCTCCACAGAGGTACAAGTCAGGGAGTCAAGAGGTGATATAAAGAAGTGTCAGGTGGGTATAAGAAAAACCTTTTCCCCCATTATAAGAGCCAAGCACTGGTCACTCAGAGGCTGTAATCTCCATCTTTGGAGGGTCTCAAAACCAGAATGGACAAGGCCATGGCCAATCTATTCTGATCTCATAGCTGAGATGAGAGACTTCCTGAGGTCCCTTACTGAGTCATCCTCTGACCCTGTGTATATATAACCGGGGTTTCTTTCTGGAATTCCTTAACACTGAGTCTGAATCTCAGGAGAAAACCCTACTGTTCCTATGCTGCAGGCTTGGGGCAGGTTGTCTTGTGACAGTTTGGTGGACAGGGTTTTCACTTGGGATATGGGTTTAGTGCCTCTGAGGCTGAAGAGAGCCTAAACCCAAGTCTTTTACTCCCAGAATAGCAAAAATACTCAGTACAGGGCAGGTGGCAGCCACATCACTTTGTTGTAGTACAGTTACATATAATGTAGCTGTGGTATCCATGACCATCCTTAGTGAAGATCCTAAATAGCTCCTGTGCTCATGTAGAGGGTGGCCACTCCTCACTACCCAGAACTCATGGCTGCAGGTTCTCTCTGGGGTTAGTGCCTGCTCTTTTCTGCCAAAACCTGAAGCTGTTGCCTCACTTGCACCTCAGATGTCATGAGCTGGAACAGTCATTCAGCCTAAAGGTATGCCAGAAGGATCACGTAGCAGCTAGTCAGAATGTAGCCCTGGCTCTCATCTCAATGTAAGTGAAATGCAAAGTATAATGTCTTTGACAGGACTGACTGCAGTGGTGAGGGATCATAACTAAGGGCTTCATCTGGGGAAATGGGATGGATTTCTTCAAAACAATGTGAGAAAATATTTATACTTTTCTGCATGATAATTAAGCCTAGAGATAGTGAGGAACTCCGCCATTTTCTCTTCCACCTTTGCTGCACAAAGCCCTCATGTGACCATACTCTGGGCCTGGCAGACCAGCTTAGGGAGGCAGGATAGGGGCTTTTCTGGTGGCTGCACCACCCTCTTGGAAGAAATGGGGTGCCTTAGGTGGCTCATCTGTCAGGGAGCTGGGGTGTAAACTTGTAAATGTGAAGGCCATGTAGGTAGTGGACCTTGGTGCTGAGCTAGGTCATCATGTCCTCTGAGTGAATCTGGCTTCCTGCTCTTTTTTATTCAAAACAATTTGCCTGTGGAGTCAAATTGCTGAAAACCAATACACTGGAATACATGGATGTTGCTACCTCATTTCCCTTCTTTCAATGCCCCTATATGTGCTGCTTGAGTGATATGGGAGGGATTAAACATTTTTCCAGGCAAGACATCTATAGAACATAGAAGGTTGATGGGGAGGGAAGGATAGCAATATAATTTATCAAAAGCTCTTAGAAGCAACAGCCTTAGCTTTCTGCTATCATGGAGTACAGCTGAAAATAGCAGGTAATGGGACCTGTGTCCCTTTAAGAATTCTTGAGGTTACTAATGGATATAGGTCATGGTGACAGCCTTAAATAAACCTTCAGTAATAAACAAATCATTTTGAGTTTTCATAAGATTACCATCACTCTGAGGCTGCTCCAGTAGGGCTAAGAATGCGTGAAGGAAATGAGCATGATAGATCATATACATCATACTGTCATACCCCAAGAAAAGGACAAAAAAATCTTTCAAGGAGGCTCACACTGTATTCCTGATAAAAGCTGTTACGAGTGTGCATTAATATTAATCCTCTATTTCACAATAAACTGTTCACTGCCTTTACACAAAATGCAACATTGCATCAGAGGAAAATGGAAACAAAACTTAAGAAAAAAGAACTCAGCGGGCATAAGTATACTGTTCACAGGATTTGGAAATTGAAGAACCAAGAGGGCTACAAGGAATAATGATGTATCCAAAATCATTGTAAGAATAATATGGAAGCCTATACAAAGCAGAAATTCCGTATCTCATTGTTTCCTGCAATACATTCTTTATGTATTGCAGCTTCACTTTGGTTTTAGTTATTTACATTTAATTTAAATAGAGTTCATAGTTCGTACCTATTCTAAAATGCTTCCAGTTTGATAGCTTTTGTGCTTTCTTATGGTGAAGGACGAGGTGCATTTGAACAGAAATATTGCTTGTTCTTTTTTGATGCTTCTGTATATCTTACTGTAATCAATGTTTGTACTTGGTGTTCGTACTACGGCACTGAGAAAACTGAACTGGAGTTCAACTGAATCGAGATATGATTGAAATAAGATTTCCTTCTTTAGTAATAAAGCCTTCTCTAAATTGAGTGTCACTTCATTATTCACATAAGACCCATTCTGGAATACAAATATCTCATGGATTGTTTTTAAACCTTTGATACATCCTTCTTCCACCCCCAAAAAGGACCATAAGAGAGTGAAAAGAGATTCTGGTGCACAGTGGCTAAGTAATAGGATTCATTACTGAAGAAAAAAATTAGTTGAGGTATCCTTATGGATAATGACCTGCCAATGATTGTAAATACAAGGTGACATCTTTAAAGATAAGGACATTCACAAATCGATTAGACAAATTGGCTAAGGAAGGCCATGCAGATATATAGCTATGTTGGGACTAAAATATCCTACTGTATGGAATGTATAGATGATTGCAAATATTGTAATGTCTTCTTCCTTGTGTCCATAAATAATAATAATCATAATAAACATGCTCCTGCTGACAGCCTAAGCATCCCAGTAATGTGAATTGATTGTTAGCATTTTGCTTTAGAGGTAGATTAATTAAGGTTGAATCATATGGCAATCCTTGAAAAAGTACTGTACATGTGACATCTAAATTAATGACAAATTAATTCATCACAAGCAGGGTAATTACAATGAATATCTAATGAATTAATGATGATAGATCACTTATGATTCATGCATATATATATATATCTATATATATATACACA
>VYZP01075085.1:0-15727 GCA_013400635.1 Hypocryptadius cinnamomeus
ACAGCAATGAGATAAGAAAACAAATAGTAACGCCAGCAATATTAATAATAAAAGTGTACAAAAGAGAGAGTGATTCATATGCAAAATTCTTACTGCAGAGCTCAAGCCAACCTAACTGCAGCCACTCTATCCTAACTGGAAGGACCCCTTCGCTCTGGATGCACTTCCTTTGCCTCTGGAAAAGTCTCTTCCCCTCACCCCTGGTAATATAGGAGGCAGTATAGAATAACCTCTAGTCTTAACCTTCCCCCTCTTAACCTAAAATCTTAATTTTCCCCAGCCCCCCAGCTACTGCAAAAATTAACTCCATCCTGTCCAGAACCAGGACAAAATGTCATCATTCTAGTTCTATGGATGTCACTTTCTGCTCCATAATTCCATATTTAGATACGATTTGTTAGAGAGACAGTTAAAGCACTAACAAATTAAGTGCCCCTTCAGACAAACACCTAAGATTGGGCTTTATTAGGATTTAATAATATTTGAGGGCTTTATTAAGTAGGGATGTCCATAACTGCACACCTAAGCTGTAATGAGTGAAGGATATCATAATGTTTTTTAAGGATATTATTATTATTACCTTAAAAATGGATAAGGCTTTCAGATCACAAATTAACCAACCTTGGAAATCATAGATTCATTGCCCTACCTCCATCTCTGCTTACAGGTTTGTGATTCTGTGTGTGTCTAGCAGAAAGTTTACTTTAAAAGATATTCAATTTAGGGAAAGAAAGTTCCTCCTGGAGAAACCTCATGAACAAGGACAACTGTACAGGGTACAGAAACATGCAGTGAAAGGCAAGGGAAGGAAGCACCAACAATGGCTTGCAAGGGAGGCAAGCTGGAGAGGGGATCATTGGGTTCCTGTGGCAATGGCTCACTGACATGCAGTTACACCCTCTGCATATGTGCCCGCCTAGGCAATGGCTGATGAGCAGAGGTCAGAGCAGCAGTTTGCAGCAGGCTTCTCAGATGGCTGGGAGCCATTCTCCTCTATTCTCAGCTCTTATTCCCACTGAAAATTCTCATGGAAGTTCACTGGCAGCTGGTTCAGACACCATCTCAAATCTCAATGCTTTGTGTTCATCTGGCTTATTGTCCTGCTTGCTGTAGCCAACTAGACTGCTTTATATCCTACAAACAGAAAACCACTGAGTAAGAATTATCTGCAGACATATCCCAAGTTTCCAGGGTAAAGAATGTCATATTTTTCTGTAATTTCCAGTAATGCAGTGTAATTTAAAAATAAGGCATCAGGGGGAATACCCAGTGGGTGGCCATTGCTTTCCCTCCTGCACCAGCTCTCTTTTCATGGTGCGTGACAGTTTCTGAGGCTGAGAGACACATGCCAAGGCAGGGTGTTTTACTCCAGTAGCCTGTGCTATTAGTCAAGCCATGTGTCAGGACCAGCATAATTGTGTTTACTTGATAAATTTGAGGAGTAAGTGCAGCTCTCTCCATCAATTCCAAATGAGTCAAGGCCTTTGGTTAGTTTAGTAATTAACCTCAGGAATTGTTCCAGTCACTCAGATATACACAGTATGGTGTGAGTAAATTCATAGCCAGCACTTGCTAAATATGTATGCAGGGATCTTTTGAAGCATATAATTTACTCAGTTATAACATTATACTTTGGTGCATATTTTAAGCTTATTTTTGCCACAGCAGACCCTGACTGTTGGCTTCCAGTTTCTCTCATGTATGGTCGTTTCTCTGTTTCTGAAGCTTTCCAATGATGTGTGCAAAGGCCCAGTTCATAAACAGCACAAAGGCCATTTGCATGGGAAGGCAGAGTCTGCAGAGACACCTGGGCTCCCAGTGCCTGTAGGAAGGCTTAGGGTCTCTGAATTTCCCTGCTCAAGAGTTCCCATGCTTGGCTAAGTAATATTCCTGGTTTTGTTCATTTGCACCTACTGAACCTGCAGTCCCAGGTGAAGTGCAAGAACTTTTTGTGAATCCAAAGAGAATGATTTTTTCAATAACACGTGGCCTGACCTTTAAAGTCCAGTTAAGCAGGTTAGTGATTACTGCAGACATCTCATACAAACTGATGCCTGTTTCTTTCAACCAAACCTATTGATTCTCTTCAAAATTAAACTGATACTGCTACACTTTGTAACCAGGTAAATTTGTACAGGAGCTTGCATATCAAAGAGTTGTTCTTATATCAATAACAGTTAAGAATTAAAGAATTAAAATTTTAAGCATCCATCTGTTAATATCCCATAGTTCCAGTCTGCTTATTCGTATAATTGGATCATCCCAGAAGGGGATACATATTTCTTAGGTAAACACTGTCTTATGCAATAAAACTTCTCAGCTTTTATAAGTTATTTCACTCCACTCAAATCAAGGCCCAAGCTAACACTACTTTATGATTGCCTGACCATTTTCTTGCAACTTAATACATACAGATATGCATATTTTACTTTCAGTGCTCGCTGAATTACATCCTCTGCTGTTTGATTATGGGGACCTTGACATGATAAACAAGCTAATTGCCATGGCAACCCTGCCAGCCCAGCTCTGCCTGAGGTTGCTGACAGAACACTTCCACTCTCCTCTCAGATCTGACTTGTCAAAGCCCAGGCTAATGTCCCCTTTCCATTTCAGGAGATTATTTCCCTGTTATGGGTGGCATCTTTAGGCAGAGAAACATCTGTCACCTAAAAGAGTTAAGCTTTTCAAATCAAAGCAAGGCAGGGGGGTAGGGAGGAGCTGGCATCAACCGCAGTCACCACTCAGGCTGGAAAGGAAGAGTGAAATGTTTTGACAAGCACACACTGGAAAGACAGAGCCCGACATATATGAGGCCAGTCTCCAGAGAAAGAGCAGCGCTGAGTTTAACACCCCTGGCAGCTAGGCACAACCCAGCCACTCACTCAGTACCCCCTAGTGGGACAACAGAGAGAACTGGAAGAGTAAAAGTGAGAAAACTTGTGGGTTGAGATAAGGACAGTTTAATAGGTAAAGCAAAAACCACATACCCGAGCAAAGTAAAACAAGGAATTTATTCATCACTTCCCTTTGGCAGGTAGGGGATCAGCCATTCCCGGGAAAGCAGGGTTCCATCACATAAAATGGTGACTTGGGATGACAAATGCCATCACTCCGAATGTCCTCTCCTTCCTTCTTCTTGCCCAGCTCTATGTGCTGTGCAAAATGCCATATGGTTTGGAATGTCCCTTTGGTCAGTTGAAATCAGCTGTCCTGGATGTTTCTCCTCCCAGCTCCTCATGCATCCCCAGCTCCCTCGCAGATGGGAGGGGGTGAGAGTCAGAAAAGGCCTTGACTCTATGTAAGCTCTGCTCAGTAATAACAGAAATATCCCTGTGTTATACGGTTTCAGCACCAATCCAAAACACAGTCCCATCATCCTACCTTGAAGAAAATTAGCTCCATCCTGGCTAAAACTAGGACAGTGAGTTTTTATAAAACCAGTGCTTTACTTAATGCCTCAGTTCCTGGAATTCAGGGAGGATCTTTTGTTGTTGCTGTTGTCATTGTTCTAGTCTCTCTAGCTTTTGTAGCTGCTGAGACATGAAAACATGGCCACTGTCGTACACAAAATGCTCATTAACCAGAGCCAAAAATATCAAATATCCCCAGAAGTTTTAAGATTTCTGACTGTAGACCGAACTCAGTATTTCAGTGATAGTTTCCTTTTGTAGAATGTCTTGTTGGAATAGACCATAAAGATCACTAAATTCCAACCCCTGCTGCCATGGCAGGGATGCCTTCCACTAGACCAGATTACTCAAAGCCCCATCCAACCTGGTCTTGAACACTTCCAGTGATGAGGCATCCACAGTCTGTTCCAGTGACTCACCACCCTCACAGAAGAGGAATTTCTTCCTAGTGTCTGATCTAAACCTACTCTCAGTGGAAAGCCATCACCCAGTGTCCTATCACTCCACATCCTTGTATAAAGTCCCTCCCCAGCTTTCCCATAGGATACCATTAGGTACTGGAAGGTTACTATAAAACTTTTTTTTAGCTGCTTTAAAACTTTAGAACCAGCAACTCTGAAAGCCACCCCAGAGAGCCATAGCTGACAGTCCTCACAGAGTATTCAATAACTGAGGAGGCGAGAGAAGGTCTGTATTTCAAGCTGACAGCAAGGCTACACAGGGTTAGCCTCAGTTCTGACAGCACAGGACCGGGTGTCCACAGGTCTCCTTAAATAAAGGTTTCTCACAGGACTGCTGCAGGATCCCGACAGCACACATTTTACTTCCAGTCATATGGAAGAAATGGTTCAGGAAAAATGTCAGTACTGATTCCACTTCACCCTTAGATGTTCACCTGAGGTTTCATTGGAGGCGTTTAAATTGGCAGGATCCCAAAGGTAGTGTTGGAACTGTTCAGTGTGATTTCCTGCAGAACAGCACACAGGCATCGACTGGATTTGATGAAGGAATCACTGATTACCAATGACTTCTGTTTGAGAAAGATCTCTTCTAAGGAATCCCTTCTCTGTTCATTTGCTTTTGTTTTTCTGATGCTTCTGGGCTTCAGGGATCAAACAGAAGCTGGAAATACTAAACCATCAGGAAAAAAGCTGTTTTTCCTGTGTTTGCTGAACAGATTTGAAAAAGGAAGCCCTGGATATCTCACAAGAAAGTCTCCTAGGGTCCTACAGCTGTTGGCTTGGTGGTATAGACGTGGGAGCAGAGCCAAGCAAACATTTCACAACAAATAAATCATACAATGAGTGCCACCATTTTGGTACTTATGAAACATCCAGAGGCAGATTGGAAAACTCTCAGTTGTGTCTGTTATTCACAGTTATCCACGAACATTCCTAGTGAATAATTAGCAGTTGACAGTTCATTCCAGTTGTGATTGCTGCACTGTTAAATTCACATTTTGCCATTCACATCCTAAATTCCATAATAACATAGACAAGTGGTGCAAGAGCAAACACAAGGAGATGCTAAGCAGAGTAGAGCATGTTTTGAAGGTAAATTAATTAAACTTATCATGTACTTTGAAGGTACATGGTAAAGAGTGTTTGGGAAGCATAAGGATGTACCATTGTGAAGAATAACTTTTGCAAACAAAGTAAAATTCAATTGTCTGCCAAGCTACTTGGAAAGCAGTATGAAGAAGGCACACCAGTCACCCTCACCCTTCTTTGCTGCTAATAAGAATTAGAGCACAGACCCTTTCATCCAGCAGTCTGGTTTTGATTTTCTGATTAATGGAATGATTAGCTGATGCTTAATCAGCAATAAGCTGGCTCATCACACTCTTCTCCCTGTTCCTACAGATCCACTTCACAGTGTGATCTTTATTTAGTCTTCCCACCTCAACTGACGTCTGGTCATATCACTGATACAAGCATGTAGTTCTTCCTCCTAATCTCCAGTGGATTCTTAACTAACCAATTAGCCCAGGAAGTATGCTTTAACCAGTTTAAAGATGGAATACTTTGACTTCATCAGGGCCAATCTCTCATTTCACAAACAAACCTTCACAAGTTCTACATGCTCGTAAGAAACCAAACTTGGAACATTTGTTGCAGTTACACCTTCTTGGCAGTCTTAATGTAGTTCCTGAAATCTTTCAACAAAATAGAGTCAGCACGAGCAGCATCAGTGAAATTGTCTCTTCCTCATCCACTCCCCAACATGTTGCATTTTTAATAGCAATCAGAAGCAGTAAGATGTTCGGCTCTCTTCAATGATCCAAGCACTGTATGATTGCTGGAAACAGCTTCTGTCCTGGCAATCTTACAGACAGATACCAAAGCCAGGAACAGACACAACAACAGCAGGAAATAGGAAACATCCCTGCCAAGGAAGGGTTAAAACCTCATGCACTCATGCACAAAACTTCACGTGTCACAGTATACACATCATGGCAGAAACACTTCTCAGTGCCACTCTAATGCTCCTCAGCCTTCCCAACAAACCCAGGACTCATGTTTGGGACAGTACTTATATGACCCAGTTTAGCTAATGAGTCCATTTAAGCTCACCAAAGAGACCACATAGTGAGAGGTGCTTCTCCACAGGCATTGCAGAGCCTTCCAAAACAATTGATCTCTGGGAAGGTTACCAGACCAGCTAAACCCTTACAAAGGGCTCCCTAGAGATGTGAGAGTCCTCCCTCTTGTCCCCAGTGTATATTTTTGTGGTGTAATTTTCCACATGAGTTTCTGTCAATCACTCTTGTCCCTTTACAGCTCTGAGAAGTAAAGAAGCTGCTGTCACTCTCAGACTGGGCTAAACCTGAATTGGTCACCTTCAAGGTGAAAGTGTTTGTTCACTACTATTAATCAGGCCCTTGAACCATCCACCGTAATGGACAATGAACCCCTTCCACAGTCACGGCTTACAAACCCTCATTTTCAGAATGACTCTCACAAAGAGCCTGACTGAAGGTTCAATACAGAAATCTGTCAGAGCCTGGCTTCTGGGCCATGACACGTGGAATACAAAATTATATTCATTAGCTCCCAAGCCTTTGTTAGGTTCCCTGCTCCTCTCTTTAACAGCAAAAATTATCATGTAAAAAATGTTTTAAAAATCAGTGTTGATTAATAAAAGTAATTTTGAGAATCTGTACTAAAGAGTATTCAATTCTAAATTCATTTCCCCTGCCTAATAGTCTGAGAATATCTGAGTAATGGTATGGGAATATGAATGCATTGCCCATCCAGTCCTGGGTAAGCCTGTCTTCTTCGGTGGCAAAAGCCACCACAACTCCACTTCCAGTTTGCAGCTGCTCAAGGGCATCTGACAGGAATGATAACAATATTTTCTCCTGTTTTGCCATCATGCAGAGTTAAAACTTGCTTTTTAGGTGTAGTGCTAGGTGCAGGTATAGTTTTAAAACAGCACATGAGAAACTAATGTACCAGGACATCTGATAACCACAGAAATTGTGCTCACTTCATAGTAATCATGAGATCCTTACAACTGAAAGCAACAAAAACAACGTGTTCTCCATTTGAGCATGAAGAGGCCATTTTAACAGTCAGTTTTCTATTCAAAAAAATTAGAAAGATGAAAAACTTCTTCAGCTTTTCCCTGTTTTTTGCACATGATCTTCTGAGTGACAGTGATAGTTCTTGCCTTGCCCAAATCACACAGAGCCTTCCAGCAATGCCAAGGAGCACTCTGCCAGCAACAGCAATTATTTTCATGGGAAAGTAACTATCTGGAAATATTCATTGTGTTTCTCAGCTTTTCTAGATATTAAACAACAGAAAAAAGGGGAGTTACTGATGCATGTTCTGTGGACAACCACTGTGTAACAGCAGGATCTTCAGCATTGATACTGGATAGAAAAGGATTACAGATGCACACATTGTAGCCAAACATTAAAGTTTTGGACTTCCTGACCAAAGATCCAGCTGCTTTTGTATTCTAGTGCATTTTGACTCTAGTAACTTTTGGACTCAGAAGTGTCTTCAAAGTCAAGGTCATTTTGGCATGATCCTATCTGCAGAAATAGCTCCAGGAAAAATGTTTTCTTTCAAGAAAAAGCTTCAAAATGCTCTATAAACTTAGGAACATAGGGACAATTTAACCACATGAGTGAAGCCCCTCAGGTAAGGAATGTGTTAGCTGTTCAATAGTTCATGAGGACAGTGTACAAGAACATAAGATAGGAAGAGCAAATTCAGGAAAGGAGGAAGGACAGAGGCACATTTTAGGGGAGCAAAGGTGTATAACAAAATACCTGAACTCTAATGTAGAGTTAACCTTGAGTTTACCAATTTCCTCATTTAGTGTCACATTTTCTATCTGGAAATCGAAACGATGCAAATGTTTGTTCATATTTGCACAATAATGTGAGATCTACTCCTGAACTGTGACGGTGAGTGTAAAGTCTTAGTAAGATCAAAATCAGCTAAAATCATGACAGTGAAATTGTTTGCACTTTTCTGCCAAATGTATTTTAAAAGGCACATGAGCACCGTGTAAGTGGTACCATTGCCTCAGGGAAAATGTTTTTTGATAATATTTGCCACCTTTTTCTATATAGAAATTTGACTGAAGTTGCCCATCTAGCAAGGTAGATACATTTCCAGCAGAGAGTTCATGATCACAGATCTTCAGATAACGGCCCCTGTTTCACAATTCTTCAGTAACAGGAAAAACTAGATACCACATGCAAAAGAGACACACCAAAACACTGTGTCCCTGAAGTTTTCCTGGCAGCCAAGGATTTCTTGTGTCTTTTGGGAACACATCTGACTGTTTATTGGGCTATAGTATGAAGCAGCATGTCTACAGAAATAAGACCATTTCTCCTGTGCATAGCATGGCCCCTGGCATGCAATGGCTGGAATGACCCTTTCAGCACAGGCAGGCAGTTTTCCCTCCGGTTAGAAAATAAAAACTGTCACCTGTTATCTGAAATGTAGGTGTAGACAAAGCACTTTGGAATTCAAAAGCCCTGCTGTACTCTGATTATCACTTTTAGCTCTTCTCTTCAGATGAGAAATCACTTTATTGTCTCTCCCGGCTACCAATACATGTAGTGTGGAGTACAGACAACACCAGAAGGAGTCAGTGTGATGCAGACACCATCTCAGCTGTAGAGATACTCAAAAACAAGTAAATCCATGGCCAGGACCACAGGGTAAGGAGGAAGGAGGAACAGAAATAGGTGGCAGTGTTTAAAAAGAAATAAATCTGAATTCAGGCAATGCAGCTGGGCCTCTCCAGGAGCAATTATCTAATCAAAACTTATTCTGAAAAGCAAACCAGGAGCTGAGGTATTTTAACTCCCACCAGTCAGCCTTACCCCCAGTTCTGTGTAGAAAAGCAGAGCACACTTCAAACCGTGCCACCTCAGCTGTGCGTGGGAGGCTGCCGCGGGGCTGGCGCTGCTCGAGCTTCTCCCAGACAACACCCCTTATCTGCAGCTCAGCACCACTGACATGTTCCTTGAAAGGCAGAAAGAGGGGACCACCAGAAGCTAAACGTTGTGGAAAAACCGACTGCTGTTCTCACAACACTCAACAGGCATTATTTTCACGGGCTCTTTTATTCTTTGTTGAAGATGGTAAGCGGTGAAACAAAGAGTGGCAATTCACTGGGATTTCTGCAAGTGAAATCTTTCTCAAGATTTCTGCACAAATCACAAAGCATCAAATGTACTGTTGATCAGCTTTCCCCCATTTCTGTTCCAAGGGTCTGGTGGTTCTGAGGTTCCCTTGGGTAACTGCTCGCTCCAAACCATTGCTCAACCTGAAGTGAACAGATTTAGTACTAATAATAACAGCAATAAGATACTTGATGTGGCATGACTTGTACCAGAGCAGCAGTTCAGGTTTTGCCTGGATTCAGAAGGTTTTCATGGGTGCAAATGGAAGAGATCTACTTCAACCAGGATAAAACCTCCAAAAAGATACCCTGCAGAGTGCAGAAAGAGGTTTGCACTGACTGTGGCTCCCACAGTAATTTAACAGCCCAAATTTACTTCCCATTGTGTGCTAGTTTTGCTCATTCTTTCAAGGTGTCTCCCATGTTTAACACAAGAGATATAAAAGATCTTAGCAAACAGAGAGGGTTGCTTCTTACAACTCCCTGTAAAGCATAATCAGTAAAAATATTAGGCTTTAGACAGTGAAATACATCCTGGTGGCTCAGATCCCAGAAAGCCATAAGGTCTTTCAATCATTTACAATTTTTAAAAGATTTTCAATTAAGATTTCCAGACTTGCTCTCTGCTTGTGGGTAATATTTTTATTTTATTATTCATTAGAATTGTTTGAATAAACTGTTCAGCAGCTTTTTTAGACTAAAATAAAAATGGGCAGTCCTTAGTATGCATTTGCAGAAAAGCCTGAACTGCAACATTGAAGCAAATGGTATTGAAAATTAAGCATTGGCATGGATCCCTCCTTTGGGAGAAAACAATTTGTAATCTGAAAATCAGGACTGTGAACCTGAACTGTGGAGCATTTTGCAAACAGCAGAGCCAGAAAGAAAACAAAATCTGCTCACCTAGTCCAGCCTTCTCCATCACAGAGACATTAGGGCTTTCCTGATTCATTTCTGTGAATGATCTTTGGCTTGATCTTTAGAAAACATCTAGTCTGGATGGCAGCATTTTGTTGACAGAGGTGCAAACCTCGCACAAAGCACCTGGTGCCTGTGCTTAATAACCACTACAGGCAGAAATGCCTGCTCTGTTTCCAGATCAAGCCCCTGGAGGTGCCCACCTCAGTGCTGCCAGATGCCTGCTGCTGAAGGAAAAGCATCCATACCTGCAGTACCCCCACACCAGCAAGGGCAGGCAACACACTTTAAAAGCTACAAATGGGCTGGTATTGCTAAAGCTGAATTTACTTTCAGTACCACTCAAGCCCCATCCTTCACAATAGCAGTACTGGTGTTTTGCAGTCTTGGACAAATGCCTGCAGAAACATTACAGAATCATTATATTTCATCTCCCCCCATTTTCTGCTGAAAATGAAGGAGCAAGTGATATTTTTCATTTACTTTCCAGCACACATTAAGCTGCTCACTGTTAAACGGCCGCTTTGTGCTCCCTGCAGGCAGTCTGCAAACCTTTCTGAAAGCCTCCGGGAGAAAAGGAGCTTTCCAACAAAGTTTATTCCTCTTCATTATTGATTGTTTAAAAGATTAATAAAATATGACTCCAAAATCTAGTCGTGTTAGGCAACCTGAGCAAACAAAGCTGTGAATCTGAGACTGCTTTGTTCAGAGCTGTAACAGGTTCTGATGAAAGGGCATTGAATATTGGAGGCAATGACTCCTCTCAGAGATGTGGAGCTAAGGGAACCCTTGTGCCTGGATTTACCTGTTTCATTCAAGGAGAAACAAGAAACATGAGAGTCCATTGTGCAACTGCTGGGGGTACATTAGGACTTTCTTAACTTTCCCCTGAGGTTTCAAGGGCCTGTGCCAGGTCTAAGATACTAAGCTAGAAATGTCTTTGAAAGTAAATCATTTGTTGTATAGACTATTACAGTTCTATAAAAGACCAAGATGCTTTTCATTATGCACACACCCACAATGCCTTCAATACGCACATTTTAGGGCACCAAATGGGATTAGGGATAGTTCCCCTCCATCTATGGTTGTACAGTTATTCAGTGCATTACAGGAGTCTGTCACCTCTGAATCCCATGGGTATTTGTCATTAATTCTGTGAGGCTGACATTTCAACACTATGTTTTCTCCTACTCATTTTTGATGCAAGTCCTAGAAAGAAGGTAGTGAGCTTGACATTAGCTTTTGCAAAATGCATCTTCTCCCTGACAGAAATGTGTCCTTGCCCTGCAAACCCCAGTGAAATGAATGAGTGGAAACACTTAACAATGTGGCTCATTTATGGGACTGAGGGTCAGCCCATCATTTAGAAACAGTGAATGTATAATGTCTTGCCTTTCTGAGTAATTTAGTCCCAGCAAGAACACTGAAAAGCTGCATTTACATTTGAAACACTTCTTGAGCAAGACTCCACAGAAATCATAGAACATCATTTAACAGTCCATTTTCCTGGCCTGTTTTCTCTCTCCACCCCCCAGCCCGGTGCTACTTTTCTGTAAACACATAAATCAGCATCATCTATATTCATTAGGTTACTCGATCTGTTCAGTGCAAAATTACCCGTTTTGCATGAGTCTTCCCCTTTCTGATTAATATAAATTACTTAAGTTAATTATGTTTCTCTTCATAGAAAAAATATTTGTCAAACTGTAAAAGCATCAATAAAAATAAAAATGTAGACTTTACAAGGGGACAGATGTGTAAACAAGATCAGGATGGCTTGTACCATACCCAAGTCTTCTTTCAGAGGTGGCTACTATCCCATCTAATCCCATCTCTGCCAAGGAGACCTTACTTCAATTAGTTGAGAACACCAATTTGACTTGAGATTGATGAGGTCAGCAGAAAATAATTAACCCACTCAGATCTATACTATTCGTCTAGAGCAAATATGAGACCGTCTTCCTGCCTTGTGTCTGTTCTACAAGAAATTTCACCCAAAAATCTCACAAAATCTTGTATAGGTTTAATGCATCAACAAGGTCAACTTTATTTCTTTGTTTCTTATAGTCCTAAATCTGGAAGGCTTCTCATAATGTTAGTAATGTGAGCTTCCTCATCTACAACTTCCTGCTCAGTTTTTACTCTCAGGAACACCCTCTGGCACAAAGGAGAAAGCATTACTGCTAAATAAGATTTGAACTTTAGTTTCCTTTCCTTCCTTTTTTTCTAGGCATTGAATTGTTCTTTCTCATCTTTCTGATGGAATTTAAAAAAAATAAATAAATGGAATAAAATCAAAGGAATGAAATAAAAAATAAAATAAAATAAAATAAAATANAATGAGTTCTTTTCCATGGAGCAGGTTGCAGAATAAGTTGCAGATGGTAGAACCAAGTCCAAAGCCCCTTTCTTTTAGTACCATTTGCAGGTGTATGTGAGGCTGCACCTGGACCCCATCCTTGCACTGAACAGCACAAAGTTGTGTGACCTTCTCTACAAACTGTTCTCTACAAACAGTGAGGGGGGAAGCATTCCCATTAGAAGCATAGATGTATCCTACAGCCTCATCTGGGACAGGAAACTTCCAAGGAACCTTTCCAGAGTGAGGAAATGTAAAATATTTATTCATTTAAACAGTTTGCTAGCCTCCAACCCTGTCAAGCCAAGCTGATTAAGTCTGAGGATTTGGGACGGTTTTTATTTGTTCCAACTCAGTTCTCCCACTCTTGCTTTATTTCATCTGGCCAGCAGCTTTAAATCTGAGCAGGCCAATGTGCCTGACATTGGATTTACTCAGCCCAAAGCCAAAATGATTTCGGAAATCTAGTAAGGGAAGAAAAAACTATTGGCTTCTGATTGACTTAATTCCCATTCTAGCGAATAGTCCACCGACTTGTAATTGAAAATCAGTTTTACCTTTCAGGGAAAAAAGGACCAGCATGAGTTATCAGTTGGGGTCTCAGGCAGGGAACTTTTGCTCAAGAAACCACATTTGTGACCTTTAATTGTTGCAGAAAGCTAAATGTAGAAAATAGGAAACTCATACATCTGATAACAAATCTACAGGCACTGTTTCTAGCACAGACACAGGTTTTTCCTCCCTTACTGTGAAGTGGCACTTTTCCATCTCTGATTGAATAGCTATTCATCACAGTCACCCAGTGTTTACTGCACACAACTCCTCACCTTGATAAAGCCAGCTGCTTTAAAAACAACGCAACAGAGCTGGTTTCTCTTTTTCTTTTTTTTTTTTTAATTCTAGTCCCATTTCTTCGTGGTCTCATAAGAAAATCCAGTGAGCTGCCCTGCCATGATTAAATTGCACACATACACACTGCTGCCACCACAGTCAAAAGGGGAGAATCAACATGTCCAAAAATAATTTCTTTTCATCTGCACAGCTCCAGCACCACATGTGCCAGAAATCAGCTATGTGCCACCACAGCAATCAGCCTTCCTGGATTTCTGGATAGCTGCTGCTACAATATGATACACATAAGAAACCTGGGATGTCTTGGGCTGTGCCAGTGGGCTGAGGCATGACTTGTAGAAAAAATAATCTAGTTTCCAAATTAGCATGCTCCTTAGAGAGAGAACTAGAACTGATAAGAGGAGAGTTTCTGGATTTGGGCCAGGAAACACTGCACTGAACTGAAATACCACAAATACGGATTTCCAAACAGATGTTGCAGGTTTTATCCATAGTCCTTGTAGACACTTTTCTCCACAGCTCCTAAAGCATGTTTTGAAGAAAGGATTTTATAGTGGAGGAGTTCCAGGTACAGGAACACAGGATGTGTTTTCAAAGGTACAACTGAGGTATCTTTGAGGTTGTACCTACAACTGAGGTACAACACACCAAATTTTCCCCAGCTTTCACCTAAAAAAACCTTCACAGACGTTGCTTGTCCAGCTGCTCAAAGAATATTGGCATCACAGCTGGCAACAGGATCAGAAGCTTGCTGCTCCCTGCCCAGAGATCTCACCACTCTATAATACACTCTTCCTCTGCCTGGTTTCTAACACAACCCAAAGAGTGTATCTCTGCAGGTTCTTTCATCCCTCCAGCTTCTGATATAATTGATATTAATCTCCCAGTGTTGTAGATATTTGCAATGCACCAGATGGGCCATTGTTTAATTAATAGTGCTGCTTTCATTCAGTCTGAGCCTGATTAAATGAAAACTCCATCTGTGAAAAACCAAAACCTGCAGGCAGGATAGAGGAGAGTGATGCTGCTATCAGCTTTGATGATTTTGAGAGAAGAGATTGTATGGGGTAAGGCTATATTTCCCACCATTTTTATGAAGGAATAAGGGATATTCTGTCTCTAGGCTGACATTAAAACTTGATGCTAAA
The DNA here is from genome assembly GCA_013400635.1 of Hypocryptadius cinnamomeus. Lineage (NCBI taxonomy): Eukaryota > Metazoa > Chordata > Aves > Passeriformes > Zosteropidae > Hypocryptadius > Hypocryptadius cinnamomeus. The sequence goes on from VYZP01075085.1 coordinate 14,343, forward strand.
ATAGCCTGGGAAGAAAAGGGAAAAAGAGTGTGTGACTGGTGTTGGGGAGAGGAAAACAGGAAGGTGGGATGAGGAGGGAAGCAGTAAGCCATGCCATGCCTGAAAGGAGGATACCCAGGGAATAGTGGTGGACAAAGAAAGCCAGAAGTCATCTTTTTGCCTTCAGCATTTGGAGCTGGTGGTTGAGTGAGCATGACCTTGAAAACAACTTGTAGAGCCCCTGTACCCACCCAATCTTATTCCTTTAACCTCTGCAGACCTCCCTGAAGTTAAAATCCTTTAGCCATCCAGCACCATCCATCTCAGACACCCCATCCTTGGGAAGCAGCAGAGCACAACCCTGGTCACTTCTGCACTCCGAAAATTACCCTGTGGCTATTGAGGGAGTGCAGGAAGGAGAAGGGCTGTCAGAGAAGGGGCTGGGGCCAGGCTGACCTGAAGCAGTTTGGCTGAGAGCACCACAGCCATTCCAGCACCTGCCAGTTCCCTTGGGACTGGTCTGCTGGAAAGCAGCACCTTTTCCATACCAATGCACACCAGTTTTAAGCAATTTCCACACCCTGTTCAAGGGTGTGGAAATTGCTTAGACCTCCATGCAGCCCAGCACTGGGCAGCCAAATGTGCCAGAAGCAATTTAGCTGCCCAAGTATAGTCTTCTAAATGCCTTTGGTACCTGGGACATCCACACTAGACACCTGTGAGCCCTATGTGAATGTCTTCAGTGTTACCCAGTTTTTTCAGGGAAAATGAGCTGCACTGTCTGTGGGGTTTGGGGATAGCTTTCCCATACTGCACAGTGCACACAGCCTAGGTAGCTTTCCTTTTGTTCCTAGCATCCACCTTCTTTGATGCAATTTCTTGTTATTCTCCTAAAACAAAAACAGGTGAGCTCTGAGGCTTGATTTCAGAGGGCCAAAAATAAATAGCTTGTAAAGTGTATGTTATTTCAGCCTCTGGCAACTGATCTGCATTGCAAATCACAGCATGTTTTTGCTGCTGCCAACCCTTAGAGAGACTCCTTTAGTCTAAATTAAGGGGTCTGAATACTGAGGCTGATAGAGGTTTGTACCAAACCTCCCTGACAATTTAGAGCAAGGGTTGTTGTACATACTGCCTTGAGCCCTTCCAGATTCAGGAGTTTGAACCTTGGTGTATTTAGGTATACTTGGAATTCATACAAAACATTGTTCACTTCCATGGAGGAATGAGACCTGATCTCAGAGCAATAAGGACCCCAAAGCCATAAACAGGGACTGACTCAGATTTTTGCACCAGCAGCAGAGCCCACAACCATGGATACTAAACCCTGAGCCTCCAAGCTCAGTCCCGTTCATAGTAAATTAAGACATCACTAAAAGGGATGGAAATTCCTGAATCCTTTGTTG
>VYZP01075086.1:0-10912 GCA_013400635.1 Hypocryptadius cinnamomeus
CAGAAATAAAAAACATGAGAATGAATAACAGAGTAATTATTTATTTCTAAGTGCTTCTGCAAGCAAACTGTTAGCATTTCTGGTTTAGAGCTTTAAACATCAGCATTTATGCAAATTAGATGACTCAAAATTCCACACACCCAATAGCACTGATCAAAAAAAAAAAAGTTTCTAGAATGTAAGCATTTTGAGGATGTAAGGAGAAAATTCTCAGAAAATAAACAGTTTAAATAACTAACATTAAACAAGCACTCAGAGTTGATATTTTAACCTTATCTAGATAAAAAGCTTTACTCACATAGGAAAGAAAATAATTTTCTGCAATACTTACAGTTGGTTGAATAAACTCTTAATACTTGAAGACATGGCAATACTAGCCTGTGGTTCTGCAAATTATGCTTCACTAAATTCAATGATATGTTTAGGACACCATTTATTCTTGCTTTCACGCCAATCTTCTTGTCTGACATCAAAGAAATACAAGACCAATCACACTGATTTTGAAATTGTTGAAAAAATAGAAGTTAAATTGCTGAACTCTTTCTACTGATGTCAACTCTGCTTATCTACTTTCCACCGTTCTTTCCTCCCCTCTAATTTACTTCACTTTATTTTTTTTTCTTCTCTACCAATTCTGAGTATGTGGATGCTTACACAATAACAGAAAAAATTACTAAGTTTCAATTATAAAACTGTAATTATTAAGCCATAATATCACCTTTTGGACCAATTTTTGCAAGAAGAGTATGAAGAAGCACCATTAGTTCTTCATTTGGTGGACAGTCTTTGCTGGCAGTCAAAAGCAGCTGTAACAAGATCTGTGTCCCTCCTTTGGTGACTAAGACATTTGCTCTCCGACCACCACCTAGAAATTAAAACTGAACTGATACATCTAAAGCCAAAGAACAGTTAAATATCTAAGATACAGTTATAATGAAGTTAGTCTTTAGAACATCAGTATTTTCTTTATATATGACTGCACTATGCAAGAACATGCTAGACTTACAGCAACAAGCTATCGAGTAGGATTATTAGAAAGGTAACTTCAGTCTTTACATTCTTTTAATTCTGCATATGCTTCAGCAATCAACAACAAAAACCAAAATAATGATTACTCTACAATAAAATTAACTAGAGAAAACAAAAAAAAAAATTCTGAAAAAGCAAGCATAAATATAATCATATATTACTCCTTAACGAAAACTTACCAACTGAGACTATCTCAATGAGAATATTCAATATATTCAGAATAGTTTGAGGATCTCTTGTATTCTGCAATAAAAAAGAGATCTGTGTTTAACATGCAGTCTAATAACGGTTTGGATACTTAAAGATAGGAGGAATTGCCACCACAAAATTAAATAGAACTTTGGATGTACCCACGTAGGAACCATCCCACCATGCAGCCCAAATTAACCACAAAACCAATTAAAACACACTTTGTAGTATGGTACATCAATTAGAACTGATAGGTGACAAGCAATTTCTTAAAATATCTAAATAAAAAGGAGGGAAAGTCACAAGTAGGTTACTTAAAGACAGTATCTATTCATAACAGACCAACACAAGTTTTGAAGACTCCATAGGATAACAACATATTTCACAGTATGAAATGTATACATTTCATAATGACAGACTGAAAAACTGCTATGAAACCATAACCAAAAAAATTAAAAGGTTTTACCTCTAGGGTTGACAGGATAACTTCTATTCCAGTGGAGCCCTTAGAAGTCATCTCCTTCCTGGTTTTTTCTGTCAGAGAAAAAGACCAATACTGGATTGTAGTAAAAAAATATGTTATCTACAAATTGACAAGAAAATTTACACTGCAAATAATAAAATTTATTAGAAAATGCATATAGGTATATACTAAGAACAAAGTAAAAGACTTAAGCAATTTTAAAACTAATTTTTGTTTTCAATTGTTCAACGATCTGGTGATGGCCTAGAAAAAAAAAGTGAAGAAAAATATCACTAGGAAAGCTGGCTTCCAAATACTTCTGCTCTTTACATATATATAATATACAGACATATATACATATGAAGTGAGTTATTACTTACATTATAGCTATTTGACAAACACAAAATGGACTCAGCACTACCAATACTATACTAGATACATTAAACATGGTCTTAAACAGATGTTTTCAACAATCAGTGACAAAAACAGATGTATAATCAAGTTCACTAAATCAAAACTTAAGTCCAACAAGGGAGATACAAGAAGCAAGGGTCAAAAGGGAAACTACTAAAACCACAAAGCTTAGATAATTACCTTGACTCTGGACCAGGTGAAGGATCTTTGAGGTAACATATCTGGCATTGTCTGACTCTCCTAATACAGAGTCCAAATTTATCTTCTCCAGCTGCGACAGCAGGGATATAGTCCGAGAACTGGCAGAAACACTACAAAAAAGATATGATTTTTCCATCTAAATCAGAGAAAAAAGCTCCTAACAACAGAAACTTGATGCTAAAGGGTGTGGCTAATTCAATTCCATATTTTATCTGGGTTGGAGAACAGTCTTAATGCTCAATTCTGGCAAATTTACAGATTTTGCAAAGGCTGCACTGTAACAGACTAATTGTATGTAACAGCATCTCCAAGAGCAACTGTGAACAGGGAAATCAGTTGCAGCAAGTAAAATGTAGCTATAGGTACAAATGTTGTTCATCTATGTCATTTAGAGTGACTCATGTTTAATAATTTATGTTAAGTGACAGGATACCCTATCAAACCTGCCATTCAAGGAAAAACTGGCTACAAACAGACTGAAAGACAGCTTGTCTCACAGGATGGCATTTCAGAAAAGGAAGAAAATAATGCCATTCGTGAAGTGAGCAAACTAGCACACGCCAGCTGAAGAAAAACACCATTTTGAAGAAAAATACTTAGGACGGTTTCTAAAATTATCATCCAAGTTTGGATTCATTTTGACTGCAAGGGCATTTTGGCCTGCTGTCGTGGGTTTATGCTGGCTGCAGGCCAGGCACCCAGCAAAGCCACTCACTCACTCACTCCCCTCTGCAGCTGGACAGAGGAGAGAAAATTTAATGAAGGGTCATGGGTTGACATAAAAACTGCAAGAGATCACTCACTGGATACCATCATGGGTAAAACAGGCTCAACTTAGAGATATGAAGGGAATTTATTACTGACAAAATCAGAGCAGGAAAATGACAAAGTAAAATAACCCTTAAAACCAGCTTCCTTCCTGCCACCCCTGCTTCCTTCCAGCTCTGCCTCCTCCCCCAGCAGTGCAGGGAGACAGGGAATGGGGGTTATGGCCAGTTCATCACCCGAGGCTTCTCCTGCTGCTCAGGGAGGGGAGGTGTTTCCCTGCTGCCCCGTGGGGTCCCTCCCACGGGAGACAGTTCTCCATGAACTTCTCCAACATGAGTNGCTTTCAGCAGCCTCCCACAGAAACCACCCCTGCAGCCTCCCCTCTGCTACCAAAACCAGCAAACCCAATAGTCCTGCCAACAAAAAATTGACTTGAAAATGTATTTTAGTGTAAGACACCTCTTCAGTGAGGTATTTATATAGATAAGTAGAAAGAAAGAATTGCTCTAAGTGTTTATTCTAAACAGAGTCAGTATAGAAACTCTTTTATTTGTTCTATATTTTCAGATCATAAAAATTATTCAGAATAGTTTTGAGATCCACATTCCTACATGACAGTGATTTTTAAACAGATCTTTAATATTTTAATTGTAGTTATGCAATTAACTACAGGAAACTATGACTTCCATGCATGAACTACCTCAGCTTTTCATTCATAACATTAGAGTCCTACAATAATCAGCAATAATTCATTTTACACACACATTGCTTTGTCTACAATAAAATTAAAGTCTACAATACCAGCTTTATGAATAGTCAGTCAGTTTTGTTTATAATAATGAGGAATTATTACTCCTTGAGTTATATCTTACATCTGTGTAAAGGTTTCACACTTACTGTTAACTCTACTAAAATGTTAAAATTATGGGGAAAAGTTAGTTGAGGGCAAAAGTTATACAGCCATGAAGGCAAAGTGATGTGAGAGCTGCACAGGAAACTGCTTCCACCACACTCACTTTTCCATATGGACATCTAAATGAGAAGCATAGCCAAAAGTCAATTTCAGATTACAGATGATACTTACAAGCAGGTAAGAACAAGAATAATAAATGATTATATTAATCATAGCTCTTGAATAGGAGTCATTTTATATTGTGAAATAAGCCTGTCACCTTCTCAGGTATTTGACAGACTTTGATTTAATTTTAAAAAAAAATTAATTATTAAAATTTTTAATTATTAAATTTTAATTATTTTTTAATCTAAATTAAATCTGTCGTGTGTGGTGAAACATTAATTCCCTTGTGTAAGTAAAGCATTATCATTCCTTTCCTTTCTCATCATCTAACACTGCTGAATAGTATAAAGCCATTATTATTTGCATAAGCTTTGTTTTGCTTATCTCTGCGTCTCCATTCATCCATTGAACTTGAAATGCTCCAAAATTGACAAAAGATTGTAATGAAATCCTCAAGCTCTGTTGATCCAATACACAAACTGACCAAATTATATAGGATGTTATCTTCACCAGCTCCTCAAGCAAAAGAAGTAGGAGTGCAGCCAATCCGCATGCAAGCTGATGTGCAAGAGAACTGCTGCTTCAACTTGTGTGTGTGTGTGCATATCACTTCCATTGTGGTACACCATTGGTCCCACAATGAAATTAATGTAGTTTGAAAGGGGAAAACAATCCAAGAAAGCAAAACTGATGCACAGGAATAATGAATAATAAATAATAACAATAGTAATAATAGCAGTAACAATAACAACAACAATATTTTGAAAAGTTTTTGCAAAGATAGAATTCACTTATAGGCATTAAAATGTCAGAGCAAACCTGATTTTTGACTCCTGCAGCCTGGAAAACTCAAGCAACACTGACACATGGAAGCAATTTACCATGTACGAGAAGCTGGCATCTAACACAATTCCTTCATAGATAATAAAAGCTTTAAAAGGTTTAGGTAGGGTAAATAATTCTCATTACTGGGCAGTATAACAACTTAAGTTTTAAGATTTAGAGCTATAATCTCCTCCTGGGGACAGAGTTTCTACCAACAGCAATAACTGCTTATTGCAGCAGAGATATTTTTAAAATGGTTTTAGGCTATTCATCTTGTATAAAGTCTTCCAACATAAATACAGCTATCTATGTTTCATGTCTTCAGCATACACAATAAAGCATCCCTAAAAATTAACACCAGCCAACACTGAAATGCAAATAAAGTCTTGATTTCCTCTTAGTTATGGTTGAGTTTTCTTCTTAAAACAAGAATTATACTCTTATTTACCAATATTCCACACTAATCTACATAGTGATTATACAAATATTTGACAGTTTTCAATGCCTGCACAGTATACCAAAAAGGCCACAGGAAAGGAATTACAGCAGCCACACAGACATATAGCAGCAGAGTCGGTAATATTGCTGTGACCACCCATTTGATGTCAGAATAAAATGAAAGCACGAGTTGCAATAAGACTCTCTCATATTTGTAATGTAAACACATATGTTTTGACCAATGAACCATTCAGCATCCAAATCTAGAAGACGGTTCTCCAAAATGGAGAGGCACCATGGAATTCAGTATTTTCAATCCCACAACAAGAAACAGTCAGAATGAACTCTGTCCTGTATGAAGCATGTTTTCTCTCAAGCTGCCAACATTGTAGAACCTCAAATGAATACCCTGAAGACTGTGGCCAGACTTTTGTGGTGAGCAGACACAGAGACACAGCAGGAGCCAAAGACTCAGGGGGAAGAGCTGAGACTTTCCTCTGCTTGGACTGTGAAGGCATAAAAGCCCAGGGGTTCCTTTGTTGGTGGTTGCTCTAGGAGGCACCAGCTGTGTTACTGCACCGTGAGTAAACTGGTTTGTAGAATGAGACATTGGAGACTTTGCTAATGCAGACCAGTCTCAAGAGTTCTGACTGGAGTGCCCAACATGAATTTGAATCATCACCCATCAAACTAGAAGAAGATCAACTATGGTTTCTACTCAGTCAAAAGCCATTGTCAGAAAGAATGGGATGACTCAGCCTGACCTGATACACCAACATGCAGCTCTCCAGGTTTCAAGCTGCAGCGAGTACCTGAGCTTGTCACTGATGCTGAAGGGGCACAGAAATAATATGAGACTGGTTTTCCCACAAGGTGAAGAACTCTTCTTGTTATTAGGAGTGACATTTTTCACCCCATCCATTCTAAAGCCTTCTCATAAGAGGACTCTGTCACTGAGGGTTACACAGAGTCTCTATTATCTTTAATTCAAAAAAAAAAAAAACATGACTAAAGAGCACCAGAAGAAACTTCATAACACTATAAAAACTATTCTCTTCAGATCTGGATAAACACCAGAGCTGCCCTTCATAACTCATATATGCCAAACAAGCCCCTGATGACCTGCAAAAGTGATTCAATAACCAAAGACAACCTCATTCTTTGTATCCCTTCATTTGAAAGGCTTTCTCCCTGAAGTTTAATATTGTCATTTCAGGCACTTCTTACTATAAATGCAACTGTCCTTTATCTGTTCCAGTAACATATGTCTCTAAGCACAGTATCTTGCACAAATTTCCATCAAATATTCTTAACCACTTTCTGCATTTTACAAGAGTATTTTGAAATAATTCGGTCCTCCAGTAGTTTTGCAGACCTTTCGAGCTTCAAGTTGTCCATAACTTCAACAACATCCCTCTCTTAAAGATCATTAGTAAAAAACCCAGAATATTTGCCAACATTAGCTGCAACCAGAAAGAGAGAGAGCACATCCAGAAGTAAATTGTGCACCATTTCCTTCTGACAGTCATCAACTACCACTGATCTTGCGTCCAGTCAGTGCTCTACTCTGTCCAAAGACAACCAATAATTATTATTCTCTGATAGATTTACACTTTCTTTAAGCATCTTGAGGTCAAGTTCACCAGGCTTAGTTGATCTGGTACAGTTCATGTCTCCACAGACAGGAAACTCTTTCTTCATCCCACATTCAAATGCTACAGTTCAAAATGCCCCTCACACCACCACCTTGCCTGCACAAAGGAAGCACCCCTGTCCTTACATCAACTTAGAACACAACTCTAGCTAACCAGGGAGCTTTGTGGATTTCCTCTTTCTCTGGTCAGGAAAGCCACAAGTAGATAATAAGGAAGCATGCCCAGAAAGTGAAGAACAGAGGACTTCAGGGCTTCACACTTGAAAGACAACTATCTCAACAAGGGGTTCACATTTGAAAGAGAACTTCCTCAACAAGAAAACACCTTCTCAATGAGAGATTCCTCATTACAGGGACACTTCTTTCACTCCAAAAAGATTTAAGCATTTGAACCCTGATAATGAAGAAGTGATAGATTCACAATCCTCCATTACTCACTGTGTGCCACTTTCACTATGCAAATACTAAAACACATCATTGTAGCTTTCTACATGTCTACACACAACGAGAAAGATAACTCTGAGCCATGGCTGCTCATAAAAATTCAATTATCTTAGAATGGATATTAGCTACTGACCTTGCAAGAAGTCTTACAAAATATAATAGTCAAATGAGGGATGTCATCGGTTTCTCAATTATACCTACTTCCCCTGAAGCAGCAGTCAGCCAGAACACAGATGTAAAAGGAGTTCCTTCTTCCCCCACAGTAAACGGATCTGCATTTTGGCAGGTTACCATGAGCCTTTAAAACAGGCAGGCTTCTCACGAGCTTGTTAGGATTTTATTCCAACACAAATAATTTCAAACTATGGTTTTGGTTTTTTTTTCCTCAACCACTTCCACAGTTATCCACAGTAATCATTAGAGAGCTGATATTTCCGATTATTCATAGCTATCTCTGTGTACAGAGTCACCATAACTTAATCATGACTTAGGGAACAACTGTTTTGAATTGCAGGGATGGAAACTTTCATTTTGTCTCTAAGTAAAGAAGAATAAATGGCACTTAAGTAGCAACTTTGTAAACATCTAATATTCTTTGTGATAGTATATTCTATGCATTATAATTTTCAAGAATACTCATCCCTGACAGAGAGCTTGCTTTGCTTATCATAATGCCTAAGGGGCTAGCCTACCACAAGAACAAAACATAAGAGGTTTTTTTTACTATTTCTTTTGATCTACCCCTCACAAAACCAGGAAAACCAGCCTGATATAAACCCTAACCCTGTTCCATCCAAAGTCAGCAAAAGTAAGGATGAGTCTACATACAAGAATTTAAAGTCAAATTTTAAATAGATCCCAACATAATTCACAGTTGAGTATGTTCTTCATGAAAATTCACCTCCTCACACAGAAAATAACTGGTACTTCAGAAAACTAAGACTGAAGACAGAATTCCCAATTTTGCTGACTTCACTTTTTTTTTTAAAATCTGATTCGATGGTTTGATTTAATGAGGTGGTTTAATCTGTGCTACCTTAAGAAAAAAAGTAAGATTGAAAGCCTTTAAATAGTTTCCTGATGCTTAACAGCCTTCCAGAGAATCTCACAAATTTCTCAAATGCTTGCTAACAAAAGTTCACATGAAAATAACAAACACAGTTTTTCAACCTGACATCTTCTGCATCCCACTTTGGTTTGTCCCAGCTATGTGTTGGATTTCAAGATTGTTGCAGGACGACATCTTATAACAAATTCATGGTTTCTTATACAGTATTATAAACTACTTTAATTCCTTCAGTAGAAAAAACTTTTTGTTTTACCAATATGTGCATAAAATTATGGAATTAACGAAATTTTCAATTAATTTTAATATGTATTTTATATTTGAATGTGTCTAACATTAACTGAAAATTTAGATTTAAAAAGTTATTTATTAAATGTGAAGATACTTTCTGTTAATCAATATTTACTCCCTCAGCATTTCAGGATACCAACTTCACATCCCAACTAGAGACTCACAATATGTATTTTATTTATCTTCTTACTAAGAAGATAAAGATATTCTTACTAAGGTAAAGACTGTTTTTTCACAAGTCTCAAATAGCTTGATGTTAAGAGGTGACGGCAGTTTTAAGTTTACCTTTTTTCAGATGATGCTTTTGCTTTGTTCATATCGGAAATATGATTCTTCAAATCACCATCTCTGACAACCTGTAAGATATTAAACAACTACATATTATTGACATTTTTTGTTCTTTAGAGAGGAAATGCTGACACCATACTGAATGTCCCTTCACTAGAAATGCTAAATTAAGTTAATTCACAGTGATTGCATTTTTCCACACTGTCACATGCTCTTCTCCCTTCACACTATTTGATCCAGCTTTTAAAATAAACGATTGCTTTTTAAGTATGGAGTATGATTCTGCATTATAATTCAGGCCTACCAAAGTTCAGAAAGTCTGATTACAATAAAACAGACTTGTATCAGTCATTTACTAGACATCATTTTCCTGCCAATGACAGAATTTTATCAAGCAAAGTTTTTGCTGAAGCCAGTAAATACATTTCTTAAACTTACTTGACAATAATATGAGATGCCACAACATACTGATTTCTGACCTCAATTTTATGTATCTATAGAATAACTAAGGCTAGAGGCAGAGTGAGAAACATGGAGTATTTGGTGTTCTTATTTAAGCAGGGCCTCAATACATTCCTTGGACAGAAACCATATCGTGCCAAGGACTCAATTTTCCTATCCATCTAAGGACATAGTGTCCTCAGGGCACACCGCTTCCTCAAATGGTGCCTCCAAGCAATTAAGGTTGCAGCCTACAGGACCATTAACTGAGCACCACTACTTCCATCTGAGATGCACTATGAGTGACAGACAAATACTCCCACTGTGAAAAAAAAATTGTCCTCTGAGAGCTCAGTGGTTAATTTAATTGTAGAAGACAGAAAAGGAGAAAATGGATGTTCAAAGACATGGGCTCTGCGAATGAGTAAGATAAAGCACTCTTCACTTGGGAAATGCAGGCAAGAAATTCAGCCAACTACACACATACAGCTGCCCAGCACCCCCTCCCCCTTCCCCTTCTCCCCAAAGAAATTTGTAAAACCTCTCAAAAAATCCTTATTGTTCAGCACATAAAAATTATCAGGTTTTTATAACTGGTAAATTCCACTCCACTGATAAAAGCCTAAAGCAGATGAAGTATGAAACAGGCTTATTTCCAGACTTACCTGAAACCAGAATATTTTCCCAGCAGCCAGGAAGAAAATGCTTAACTTTTCACAAGAATTCCAGCTTGACTCAAGTTAACAGGTGTCTTAGCTTTGTCCAAGCACCCTTCAGGTGTACAGTACCTTGAAATCCTTTAAACAAAATAAAAAGTTACAAGAGAAGAGCTGTGTCCACCCCATTACTGACAATTTCATTAATTACAAAGTCTGGATTTTTCCAACCAGGTTGCTGGTCTTACTGGGTGGAAATCAGACCCTTGGATTGAAGTAACCAAGACCTGTTTTGCTTCCAGCAAAAGTAGGACCTGCTGTCATGCAGATGATGAACAGTCTGTCAGTGCCAATAGGGCTATATATTATTGTGTACTGAACTGCTGTACAAGTGGAGCCAGCTACTAAGCTGAACCATCTTGAACTGCAAGGTCTTAGTTTGTTTGTCTAAATTCACCACAAAGTATGTCAGTAAGCATTAAAGTGCTTACTGATGCACCAGGTCAAGGGGAGAAGTCAAGTAAAAAAGAAAAAGCACAAGAACAAAACAAAACAAAAAACCCCACAAAATTAACAACAGATAAGAAGGAGAAAGGAAAAAATGAAGAGAGAAATGCACACAACAGCAATCCAGAGAGATGTGGTGGGACATCTATGCACACTAAAGAAAAAAAAATTCTCTTTAACATTTGACTAGGTAATGCAAACAAACCCCTTCCAAATTAAT
>VYZP01075093.1:0-15879 GCA_013400635.1 Hypocryptadius cinnamomeus
GGCAGCCTGTGCCAGGGCTGGACAACCCTTTGGGTGAAGAAATCTTTCCTAATCACCAATCTAAACCCACCCCAGAGTGCAACTTGAGGCCATTTCCTCTTGCCTTTCACATGTCACCTGGCACACAGCAGCTCTCTCCATTACACCTGGGCAAGAGGCAGGAAAAGGTCAGTGAAAGCAGCATGTTCAGGAGCTCAGGACCTCTGAAGAGCAGGGTTGGGTTCTGCACCTACCAGCTCCATCCTACAGCACTCAACTCTCACCTCAGGAGGTGGTCATACACACCACAGCCTCAGACATCATCTGGACAAAGAGCCAACTCAGCACCCAACTCCACTTTCTCCTCCCCGACTCCATTGCACAGCAGCTACCACCATCCCCTCTCCCACTTCGGGGGTGAGAATGATAAAAATAAACAGAGAAGTCACAAGGACTGGAAATGGCACAGCCACCCAGAGGCAGCTCAGGGGTGACACGTGCCAGCTGCGCCCCCAGCTCCAACCTTCCTCACACTGACTTATCAACTTCTTAATCATTTATACTTCACCTCCCCCTCCACATCCCACATAGAAACAAAAGATGATTCACATATCAAAATAATCACCTGGGACCTCCAAAAGCCCACGAGTTTCCACACTTTCTTGATAAAGAATGTTGCCAGTTTGGCACCTGGGTTTGACTCTGTCCCCTCCTCCCTTTATGCTGGTCCCACACCACAGAGGGGGCAGAGCTGGCACAGAACCTGCCCACACCCTACTTTTAGGACTTAAATTAATTGAGAACAAAACAAATTCTCTGTAAAAACTTGAGGCATCTGAAAAATCCAGCTACTTGGGAAGCACCTGTGTCCCGGGAGTACTGTCCCTTGTCCTCTCCAGAGGGTGGGGACATTGATTTTCTGTCAGCAGGGAAGTGGCTTTGTAACATTTGGGTTTTACCACCAGCATCACATTGGAAAGAGCAGCTGCTGGTTCAAGCCCACAACCTGGGCTTGCCCACAGGAACAGGTGAACAGGATTATGGTGCCAAAAGAGACCTGCAGTGATGGATTTTTCCTCACAGGAGGAAAAGAGTGAAGCTGAGAGCTGGAAGATCAACTCTGCAGCTTCAGCAGTGAAGTATCCATGTCCACAAGTGGTGTAAGAGCACTGTCCACAGGACCTTGCCACCAGAACACTGGTGTCACAGCCTGAACACAGGCCAGCACTGCCTGCTCGCTGCCCTCAGGGAGCACAGCCACCCTTCACCAGGGCCCCGACCACAAACACCTCCACCATTCCTGCCTCCCTCACAAAATGAGAAAGCATCTGTAGGACAGAGAATGAGGAGCTTTCCTCCTTCCAAACAGCCCAGATCCATAATCACAGAGAGCTGAAAGCAAAACTACAAGGCTGGGCCTCTTGCAGACCCATCACACCCCCAGCCACCGTGCTGAGCAGAGGCACCAGTGCCACACTAAAGGAAGATGATGAAACTCTCATCACCTGGCCCAGTGCTGTGACCTGTCACTGGCAGCTGAGTATGAAACCCAAACCAGAACCTGCCAGCACAGGCAGAGGTGATACAAGTCCAGACCTGTCCCCTCAGGCAATGCCAGCAGTCACAGCTGGCTTCACTGCTGGAGCCCTCCTAGAAGACCACAGCAGCTCAGAGTGAGAGACATGGGGCCACTGAAGCAGAGAGCTGGAGAGAGCTATGAAACCTCTAAAGCAAGGAAGGAACAAATAAAAGTCAGCATTTCCAGGGCATTGTCACAGGTCTGCTGTCCCAGGGAGGTCACAAATGCTCAAAGAACCAGAGCCACGGCAGGGCTTGGCAAATGCAGCGACAGTGCCCAGGCAGGGTCACCACTGTCCATGCTCTGTTTCCAATCAGCAGCAAAACACACACAAGGACAAGCTACAGTGCAGAAAAGCCTTGCTCAGAAACAGGGACATGACTTTGGGGAGATTCTTCATGAGACAAGACGAGGTCCTTGCCTTCCACCCACGTACCAGGCAAGGACACAGTGCCTCTTGTAGAGGGTGCTGGAAACTAGAGCAGCATTTTCTAGCAGAGATGCTCAGCTGGCCAGGTTTCCTAAGCCCCCTCCTCTGCCATGCCAAGGGATCAGGAAGACCACACCAATTTTGCTACCTTGCAGAGCACCAACCCTAAAGGCTGCTCCAGCTCTCCTGCAAGAGATATTTTCATCCTCTGCAGAGAAGCACTCTCTGGCTCCCCAGAGCTCACAGGTTTTCCCACATGCTGTCCTGAGGCTAATGGTTATTGACTTTTAGACATATTTTTTCCTCCTCCCTTCAGATTTTGCAGCAGAAGCAAAGCACTTTCATCCACTTTGAAATGGTGCAATTAAACCAATTTGGGAACGATTTGCAGGTCTGTTCTTCAGGAAGCACTAAGCAAAGCTGTGCTTCCCAGCATTTTGGGGAAAAATTCATACATTCACCTAGCTCTGAATCCATGCCCTCAAGCAGGGAAAGTGAAGAGATTCACACTGACACGTAAATTCCTGTGACAGACTCCTCTAAAACCACGGAGAGGCACACCCAGAAGGCAAGGAAGTGTTTCACACCTCCTGTAAGTAGGAAGTGTGAGAAGGAGAGAGATGAAAACTGCCTTCCTTCACCCAAACCTCAGTCACAATTCCTGCCCTATCCTGGCACTCATGCACCCACTCCCGATGCCAACCAAGGTAACGCTGGTGTCACACGGGGCTTTGGGGACCTCAGAGCTGTGTCAGAGATGGCAAAGCTTTAAAGCCCAACACCACACCAAGAGCAGTCCATGGATGACAGCACAGATGCCTTTGCACACCACAGAGGGCTTCACACCACCTGGAGCTCACAGGCAGCCAGACAAAACCTGCCAGGCACCAGTGCCATACCTTCCTCCACGTCATTCCTCAGAGAAGCCTCCAGCAGGGCAACGCTGGCTTCAAAAGACACTTTCTTTCTGTTCACAGCATTTCTCTTCTTTTCATGCTTCCTCTTCTTGTGCTGCATCTCCTTCTCATACTGGGCCCACTTCTTCAGCTGCTGAGCCCTCCGTTTCTGGGCTGCCCGCAGCCTCTCCAGCGTGGGCACCTTGTCCAGCAGCTGCAGCTCGGTCAGGAGGTCCACGTGGGCATCCATGGCTTCTGCCCAGAGAGGGGAGGGGGAGGATGTCCCAGGGGGAAAGGATGTCCCACCACAGCTCCTCTGGATGGCAGCCTCCTGCTGCTATACCAGCATCCTGAGGCCGAGCTGGGGAGGGCCCATGGCAGAGTCCGCTGAGAAGGTGGTGGGAACCTGAAATGAGGAGAAAAGCAGGAGAGATCAGGTGTCATCAAGCACATGAGTTCAGCCTGCTGGAAAACACAACAGGCAACATCTACCACCTCAAAAGGCAGCTGAGTTAACTGCGCTTTAATTGCTCTAATTGCTTTAATTGTTCTTACCAGCCTTGGTGATTTCCTCCTTCCCCCACTCCAAACATCCCAGCAAAACCCTCTTGATTAAGCAGAAGTTCCACTGTGCAGTTCATGTCTATTGCTCACATGAACCCTCTCCTACAATAAGAATAAAGTCTTAACGAGCAAAGACCTTCCACATGTTGGTTACCATTTGTCAGAGAACTTGGGAGCAGTTTGAGTACTGAGCCTCCCATCCTTCCCTGAGCTGGCCCTTTCCACACTCTGTTCCAGGTGTCCCCACCCCGCAGTCCTGCTCCAATGCACAGCAGCAGCCACCTCCCTGAGGCATTTCAGTCTGAGCAGCAAGGCACAGGTCAGAGGGGACCAAGCTGCAGTGCCCAGGGCAGTCACAGACACCAGACAGGGCCATTCCACCACAAATAACCCAGAAGCCAGGGGCTGGACATATCTGGGGCTACCTGTCTACCACGAGGCCAGGCAGGTTTGCCCAGAGGAACTCTACCCACCAGGAACATCATCTGTGCTGCTCTGCCTCATCCATCCAGCCCCAGCTGAGGAGAGATGGACAGACCTGGCTCTCAGGTATTAATAACACTTGAACCACCTCAGCTCTTAAAAACATGGGGGTTGTGTTCATTTCTCTCTTCCTTCAGGTTTTCTCCTCACCACACACTAAACCACTCTGGTTTTGCTGTTCAGGGTCCACAAGCACAGCAGTGACAGCAGTCAGTCCACAGCTCCTGACCCTTGGTGTGACCACAACAGAAACCTCTGAGCAGGGCTACCCACAGTGACCAACCAGTCACCTGCTGCACAGGAGGAGGAAACACAGCCCAGATTCCAGGAGATGTCCAACATTTGAAATAAAGCTGAAATCACAAGCAAATTGAATTTCTCCTTTCCAAACAGACCTGTGTAAAGCACATTGAATGGCTCATGCAAAATCCAGGTAAGCAGCAAATAACCAGGTATGAGATGGGAGCTCCTGTGGTTCAGCCAGCTCAGAGGGGACAAAGAGAAAAGAAAAATAAAGTGTTGATGGGAAAGGGTGACTGAAGAACTGAAGTATTCACAAGCACCTGAGAAAGCCTCAATAAAACAGCTGAAGCTCAACCCTGCTGCTGCAAAAGAGAGGAAGCAACAGCCTTGTAAGCACTGGATGCAGAAAATCTGTGGGAAAAGTGGCAGAGCAGAGGGAGCTGGACCCAGCTGAGAGCCATGGTGAGGATACCAAACCTTACCCACCCAGGTGAGGCAGGAAAAGCCACGGCTCATCCCTGTCAGAGGGTGAAGCAGCTCATGGAGGAGACTCTGAGGGGCTGCAGCACATCCACCACATCCCAGGGAATCCTGGCTGAGGTATCCACACCTACTAAACACTGCTCCAGACCTTCCACAGGGCTTTGACCTTACCTATAAATATCTGGGCAGACTGAGAGCGAGACACGCCATTTCCTCCAACAGATAATTGGTTTGGGAACTGAAAACAAACAAACTCAGCCAGAGCACACAGGCAGGGCCAGGCAGCTGCTTTATCCAGCAAATGGCCAAGGACAGCTTCAGCAGCACCTGCAAACCTTATTCTGAAGGCTTCAGGATAGAGCTGAACAGAAAAAAAACCCTCTTTAATCCCATAAGAATTTAAGAGTGCAAAAAATGCTTTAGTTCCACACAGGAACAAACCCAAATCCTTGCAAAGTTTTTCATAACGGAGCTACTGACTCAAAATTCAAACTCAATTCACTTGCTTGAGATGGAAAATACCAACTCATGGCTTTGGCACGGCACTGGAAAGCAAGGGAAGGGTGCCAAGGCTCCTCCACAGCACTCCCAGCTCTCCCTGACCCCTGCCCACAGCCCCCACGGGCTGGGACTCACCACAGTCCCCAGAAAGCCCACAGAAAATGCATGAATGCACTTCCCAAGAAGCTTTCCTTTTGGGACAGACTCATTTCCCCACGCAGGCGCTGGGCTGGAAAGCTCTTCAGCACCTCTGGTGAACTCAGCTCGTGCCCCTGGCAAGCATTCCTGGGAAGTATCTTTATTGGCAATCTCAGTCTCTGCTGCAGCAGCACAGCCTGCAGATCTGAAGCCCCAGTTACAATACCTCGAAGGAGGGGAGATAAGGGCAGGAAATGCCTCTCGGAATACAGCACAGGCACTCCCACCTTGCTCCTTTTTCCAGGCCACTTCTGCCATTGTTTGCTCAGAGATGAACAAATATTTTCCAAAACATACCTGGAGTAGAAATGAGGCCCAATTCTGCAGGATTGTTAAAGCAGGAAACTTTATTTCAGCATTTCACAAGATAGGCTGGAAGTTTTCTTGTGGGTTTAGGACTGCACCTTGGAAAGTGCAATTTATAAGTAAAGGATAAGTGTGGCTGGGCTTGCCCATGTTTCAGCTTTCCTGCATGCACCTTATCCTCCAGCAGCTCCTCTGCTCTCACAAAAGAAGAAATGGGAGATTCAGGTGTTCTGCAAAGGGGAGTGAAAAGGAGAGGGGAGATCCACAGACATCAAGACATGTCCGAAAGTACCAAATGCCAGCATGTCCTCAATCCAGTCAGAAAACAAAACTCTAAAGGAGCTAAAAGGTCACCCTGAGAGCTCTTCCTGAAGTGGACACAGCTCAACTTCTCCCAGACATAACTCCCTCACTCTCACAGACCTCAGAGCCCCAAAAAAGACTCTGGCCCCACAGCTCTGGCTGCCTGTTTTCCAGTGACCTGGTTCCTTCCCTGTGCCTAAAGAAATGGCACATTGACTTGTGGCACAAACAGGTCAGGCTAACTATAGCACAGGTTCAGGCCCCAGCACTTGTTTACCTGCAAAGTGACACAGAAGTGCCTGTGTGGGTGTCTGTGGCTTGCAGAAACACTTTGGTTTCTGTTTTATTTAAAGAAGCAGAGGGGGCAGGAAGAAAGCACCATTCCTCGTGTGGGACCGAGCTGAGCAGTTTCCATGAGCTCAGCAGAACTGGTGCCACCACGCTGAGCACATCCTGCCACACACACAGAGCCCCTGGCCCTGCAGGGACAATGGGGACTATTGCAGGGGGCAAAAGGAAGGCAAGGCACTGGTGCCATCCCCCTCCTCCCGGCACTGCAGCTCACTCTGACCAAAGACTGGCTCCTGAGAAGGGCGCACAAATGCTGGCCAACACCATCGCGGGGCTTTTTGGTAAATTTGCATTTCCTGTGTGTTTTGTATCACCTGACTCAGCCCAAAAGGACTCTGAAGGCAAGGTTACTCTCTGTTAATACAAGAAGGGACAGCAGTTCCGTGAAGTGGGAGTTTACTGTCAGGGGTTGCAGCTTGTGCCACCAATGCTGTCTGAAGGTCTGTCACAGACACACACACACACACACACACTCACACACACACACACACACACTCCTTCCCATTTCACACCTTGAGGTTGGCACCTGCATCCCTCAAAGGTCAAAACCAAAGGTACTCATTTCCTCCACCAGCACACACTCAGAGCTACCCCCCTGACCTTCCTACTAAGCATTCAACTTGCAGTTTGCCCTAACACTGCTGAGGCTGGAGCTGGGTCTGTTAAAGCAGTCATGCTGCTGTGTGAGGCTGGAGAGGCTCCTCATCTCCCCATCTGACGATGAAACTGGAGCTGAGACCTGCAAATCCTCTGTCACATCTTCCCAAGGCAGCAGTTAGAGCACAGCATGACACTGATGCAGAACACAAACACTCACAGAAGTCCTTCACTTAAGTGTCATCGACTGATTTCAGTTTATTCCACTTTAAAAAAACAAAAAAAACCACCCACAAACCATGGAAGAGCAACCCTTAATGGTACACTTTGAAGTGAAAGACTGGAGATTTTTTAAAGCTTTCAAGCAAAGAGAAAACAGGAAGGCTCAGAGTAGCCATTTCTGAAGTTCAGGAGATTGTTTCCAGCCATGGCATTGCTCGTGGTGAGACACCTGCAGGACTGGGCCTGGATGGTCAGGTGAGGTGTCTGCAGCACAGAGTCAAGTCAGTGGCATGAGCAGACAGAAACAGCCCTCTCCTCCCCACACCAAGCTAATCTCTCCACTGGAATTGGAAACCAAGCACCAAAGCCTACAGCAGGGATCTGAGTGCATAAGCAGCCAGCAGAGGAGGTGGTGCCTGATTTATTTATTTCATTAACATCAACACTTGCACCATGGCAAGGTGAGCAGTTGCCAAATTCACTTTCTCTGCTCCCTGCAAGGCCAAGGCCAATCTGTGTGCTCCTGTCCCATGAAATGCAAGGTGACCAGCCCACTGCAGCCCTTCTGCTGAACCCATCCTCTGGCAGCAGGCACCAATGAAGAATTCACAGGCTTTTCCTCTGGGCAACTACCTTCAGCACTGTCCCTGCTTAGGGACACAGGCCAGCCAAAGATGTGTGTCCTGCATGGGTGCCCCTGCTGCTGGCCAGGATCTTCCCAGAGTCTGGAGGAAGCAGCAGAGCAGCTCTTCGTCCCCAGTGAGGCATGAGAGCCCAAAAGCCAAAGAGAGCCAGCCAGAAAGCCACTGAGAGAAGGAGGAGACAGCCCAAGGGTCAGGCGCAGGGAAAGGCAGGCACAGGAGCTCAGCCACCCCAAGGGAGGACAAGGTGGGGCTCAGGGATGTGCCCTGGGGCTGAGCACACACAAGGAGCTCAGGTCCTTTCCCTCCTTGCCTCAGCCCAGCCTGGGTGGGAAGGGCAGCAGCATCCCACTCCCACCCTTCCCAGGGGAACACTCTCTAGGTCATTTCCTAATGTGTGCCACAGAGCACAGACCCACAGCAGCTCTGCCCAGGCACTCCCCACCCCACACACACACGTGAGCTGCTCTCATCTGCTGCACCTCCACAAGATGGGAACAAACCCCTCTCCTGCCCTGCTGATGGGAGCAGGAGCCCCATGCTGGACAGAGCTCTTGGGGTTTGTGTGGTTTATTTGTTTAATTCACAGAGAGTGCATCAAATCAAGAGGGTCCTTCATGCTTAGACCAACACAGCCTAAAACTGTTTTTTTATAAAAAAACCTGCCTCTGTCACTTCCTGCCTTTTGGGAAAACATTTCATTGGAGCATCACCAACACTGCACTGAGCCCCACCTGTCACAGCCCCACACACCTACAACTGGGGACCTGGCCAGAGGGGTGGACACCAACAGTGACCACATGGCAAACTGGGAAGGGGACTTCAAATCACAAGAGCTATTCCTCCACAGAATCACAGCCCCAAACCACTCATTTTCACCTGCAATGCCACAGGACACAGTCCCATTTGCTACAGAGCCATGTTTCCAGCCTCCTGAAGGCTTCCCTTTTTTCCTGAAGCCTAAATGTTTATTTCTCCATATCACCCTGCCAGGCAGGTTGTACCATCCCCCTTGTCTGGGTCTCTGTGCATGGAGTGTGACACAGGTGGGCACTGACACTGTCTCCTCTGGCCATCAGGGCTGGTGGCAAGGCTGAAACCCGAACACAGCCCAAGGCAGCACATCAAACAACAGCTGGACACACACCTCAGCCAGCACCCTCACAATAATCTGCACCAAACCCTTCTCCAGAGCTCAAGAGCATCCACAGGTGAGCAGATGAACACAGATCAATGTCACTGCAAGAGCCATAGCACCACCTCAGGATTGTTATTTCTAGTCCTCTGCTCCTGCCACAAGGTGCTGGTGGAACCTCCTGGTCCCTCAGTGCTACTCTGAGAGCTCTGGCTATTGCTTCTGGTGGCAAATTCTTCTTGCACACCGTGTGATTGTCTCTGTGTTGTGCTGTGAGCCCCACAGCACCCACAGGTTAACTACATGGAGGAGTGAAAATGATGAAAATTGTTGCTGCCTGGTTTAATTTCATTGGTATCTTAGAAGTAAACAGCTCCTTTCCTCACTCAGGGCTTCAGCTACACTTTAAGCAGCAGATGCTCAGCACTACCAGAAAAATGGTTCCTCCTGAGGAAATGACAGGGAAAGTGACAGGAAACATCACTTAAAAAAATATATGTATATATATAAAAATATATATGTATTTCAGCCAGGACCCCCTAAGGAACACAACTCCTACATCTGCCCTGGAGTGCTGGTGGGGAAGAACAGCTACAGAAATATTCTGGGTGAGAGATCTCGTCAGAAATTGGGAGTTTCAGGAGAGATTCTTGGCTTTCCCACAGGCTTCTTGTATGCAAAGTAAGTAACTTAATCTGTGCCCCAATTACCTTCTTAAAGGGAAGATACTGTTTTACCATCTGCAGGAAAGGAACTTTCATTGCTGCCTGCTGCAAAGGTGCATCATTGTAAAATATTTTTCTAGCTTGATGGAAAGCTCAAAATTTCAAGCTAAATTCTACTCCAGAGAATTAAAAAGATTTTGGTTTGGCTGCTTTATCTCTAATTCCAGATAATCTCTCTGTCTTCAATGAGCTCCTTCCCAGCATGGGGAATAAAACACAAGCAAGAAGGAAAAAAAGTGAAGCAGAAAGTAAAAACAAATCTCTCTGGAGCCAACACTGGTAATAGAAAATTTTAAGTGCCTCTTTCTTTTCTCCTCCCAACTGTTCCACTCCTAACAATACTGGCAGTTGTCTGAGGAAAGCCCCTCAGTATTTTCACTATATATTTCCTGTAAACACCCAACAGAGCACAATATACATTCTTTTTCCCATCAATATTTCAACGTGTGTTTCCTTAAAAAATAATAAAAAAAAATAAATTAAAAACCCGTTCTGTGCCAAGCAGTCCTCCCCCAGATCAGTGTGCAGTGAGGAGTAACCCAAACCTGGTGGTGGTGCCCAGACACAGAGGGCTGAGAGCTCTGTCTGGGGGCTCAGCACACACAGCAGGGCAGGGCTTTGAGCGCAGCTCACCCACAGGATTTAGGAGCAAGCCAGAGCATTAAAGCTAAACCAGCTCAGACCTCGCTTCCCTCCACATGGCTCCTGTGCAGGCAGCAGGACCTGGGGGCGTTTAAAAACCTTCCTCTGAAAGCTCTGTGAGAGATGACTAATGGGATGGTTGACTCTCACAGTTAAAGGGCAAATATTATGTATAAGTTAAGAGAAGTTTTATAGATTTATAGGCATGTTTCACCCCCCTCCCTTGCGTTGTTATTAGGGGGTGGCCTGGGTTTGGGACATTTGGGAAGGTTGGCTTGTTATTATGGCAACAGCTGACCTCCAATCAAGGTGTCAGGAAGTAAAACTCCATCACTGGACAGTGAAGGAGGAGTCAATGGACAGAACTTTGGGAGGGGCTAAAGGGTTAAAAGGCAAAACCTCCATTGTGTGGGTGAGCACATGGTAGGGAAAATCCTTTGCTCCCGGTGGTGTAATATTTTCTCTATTCAGTCTTCTGTTGTATTTTTGATAAGGTTTTAATAAACATTCTACATTTTTTGAAAGTGAGTACCATTTCTCACACACCTTTCTGCATTAAGCTGCCCTTGCTTGGGGACATTTTCAAAACTAGAATTTCCACATGGATGGTTTTCCCACTCACTAATAGTTGGGGGTTTCTTCTCTCCTCTCTATTTTTATTCCCCATCATCTTCTTCCCCAGCCAAGCTCCACTCTCACTGGCTCTTCCTCCACATCCATGGGCAGAATGGGCTGTTCCAGCCCCAGACTGAGGTGTAGCTCTAGTCCAGGCACTGGGAACAGCTTGAAGGATGCACTGGAGCTGTAAAAACTGCTCAGCCCCCTTGTACTTCCCAAGGGGGACACCTGGGGTTCTTTCTGCTTTCAGCTCCATGTCCAGTGGTGGAGATCTCCTACATCCTGATTGGAGGTCAGCTGTTGCCATAATAACAAGTGACCCTCCCAAATGTCCCAAACCCATGGCCACCCCCTAATAACAACACAAGGGAGGGGGGTCAAACATGCTTATAAATCTATAAAACTTCTCTTAACTTATACATAATATTTGCCAGTGAATCAGTAAAAACAGACACCCTGGGCTCTTGGCTATGGAATTGCACAAGGAGAAGGGAAGGGGGCATTTCTGCCAGCTTGAACTTGAAAATCTCAACGGCGATTTCGAATTGAGTTAAAAATCAGAAAGTCCAGGGCTCAATTTCAAACAACAGCAGAAGAAGGCACTCCCCTTTAACCCAGTGCCACAGAGAAACTCCACTCAACAGCACTCACTCATTGTCCTGATTGCTTTTCTCCCTGAGCTGAGCGCTCAGCACACGGAAGCAGGAGCAGAGCTCTCCCCTCTGACTGTGCCCCAGACGGCTCCAGGGGAGATGATGCTCGAAGACAAGGAAATTTTATTCCTTCAAGAATCCAGCACACACCACTCCCCTCTCCCCTTTGCTCCCCTTAGCAGAAAAGTGTCTGCTAACAAAATTTATCTGCAGCATCAGAGGAGCAGCAGGATCCCTGCCCTTAGGCAAAGAAAGAAGGATCAGAATGGGATTTCTGTGCAAACATGAAGCGAATCCCAACTTCCCTCGCACGAGAGCAGCCCCATCCTCTGAGCCAGGCAGTTAAATATTGAAGGAAAGGCATGCAGCAGCTCCGATTATGTGGAACAAAAATTAATTGAGGGCATAAGTCTCCGATTGGGCTCTCAATTTCTTTTTTCCACAGCACATTATATGGGAGTGGGGGTTGCAATGCAGACACCTGCAGGGAAAGCAGCCCGACCCATCTGTGACAGTGATATTACCTCTTTTTATTTGTTTTTCTGGTTAGAGCTTCCATTTTTTATCAACCCTGCCACAGACAGATGTGTGGAGGCTTCCAAAACTGCATCCCTCTTCCTGACATTTTCAGCTACACATTGAGAGATCTGTAATTTGGAAAACAACAATTTTCCCTCAAAATAGGCTTGAAAATAAGACATGGGGAAAATTTAAAAAAAAATGCAAACCCCAAGCTAATTTCCAATAGAATCTCAAAAACACCACTGGAAGAGCCCACACCCTTCCCTCAAGATATAAATTACAACCCTATTCACACCCGCACCCCACT
Source organism: Hypocryptadius cinnamomeus (assembly GCA_013400635.1). NCBI lineage: Eukaryota > Metazoa > Chordata > Aves > Passeriformes > Zosteropidae > Hypocryptadius > Hypocryptadius cinnamomeus. The sequence goes on from VYZP01075093.1 coordinate 12,379, forward strand.
CTTTTTAACAGAAATCCTTCCATTGTTTAGAGCCATTTACACATATTTTGGCCCACGGAAAAAAAAATAATCCTAGGAACAGCCCTATTCTGGCACAGCAACAAGCTAGATAAGTGCCTGGATTTTCCATTTGCAGCTCCTGGGCACCTCAGGCCGTGCCAGTGGGATGTGCCAGCAGCAGGGCTCTTGCAGGGTCCCAGCTGTGGACAGGGATGTGCCTTTCCCTGGGAATCCCACTCCAGGCATCCCACCTGCCCCCATGCAGATGTGCACCTCCAGGGCTGTGCCTTCTTACAGGGAGTTACCATCCAGTGGGACTGCATTCCTCAACTTTTATTGATTTTCTGGGGTTTTTGCCACCAAAAGAAAGTCCTGCTGTGCTGGTCCCTTTCCAAGGCAAAGGTGTGATTCTGTCAGCTTTATGGCACCACGGTGACAAAGCCAGTGATTGGCACAATTTAAAAGCGTTTGCTACACACCTGACAGGAGGAATATTGATTCTGTGGGAGATTTATGAGAGGATTCTCTTCCCAACCATCTGATCCATCCATTTTAAACAGTGGTTGCATTTAATTACCACTAACAAAATGCTTTCAACTCTAAAGCTTATGGACATTATTGAGCACATCTATAACAATTCCAATAATCCTCTAAAGGTCTTAACAAAATAACACACAAAGACACCCTCTGACCCATCCTGCATCCATCAGGGAGCCCATACAGCTGCTCAGGATAGTGTTACCGTCCTGCCTCCGCTGAGCAGGGACCAGCAGGGTGCCCACGGGCTCTGCTGGGAGAGTAAAGAGGTGAGACTTTGGGGAAAATTAATTATCCATGTGACAGTGTGGGATGCTTTGTTCCAGACAGCTCAAACATCTGGATTTGTTGTCTAGGGTTTAGCCCTTATAGCTTGGTGAGCTCCACGATGACTTCTTGACCTGCTAAACCACACACGTGTCACCAAAAAATTCACCCTCCAGTATCCCCAAATTCTGCAGGTCAAGGTTAGCCCCCAGCATGCAAGAAGGGAGCCCTGAGGCTGTTGAGCCAACACTCACAGACCAGGTCAGGCCTCCTGCAGCACCCTATAGCTGCTATAGGGTACCAGGACCAGCCCGCTCACTGCAGCACCCACCACCAGCACGCCTGGACCAGGGCAACCCAGGCTGCTTCCCCTGGAAGCCTCAGGAATATTACAAGAGCATCTTCTAGAAAGTGGAACCACAATACTTGAAGAGGACAAAGGCTCCTTAAGATGCAGATGAGCAGAAAGTTGCACGGGAAAAGCAGCACCGCCTCTCACTTCCACCTCTGCCCGCCCCGCTCCAGAGGAACTCGCCTTATCTCACATGCAAGCCATGAGATTGAAACGAAATGTTTTGCTAGCAGAATGCTAACAAAACGTTAGCACAGCTCTCTGCGGTGCCAACATCGCCAGTTTCAGCCTGAAATCAGACTCTGGGAGCAGCTTGCCACTGCCTTGCTTGCAAGGCAGATTTTCTGTTTCTGAAGAACCTTATTTTTAGGCGCAGCTATCAACCCGCACGTCACCATACGTGCCCTACTTTCTGTGCTTTCTGCATCTCCTCTTGGCCACAGTCAGGGTGGTTGTTGGCTTGACTTGCTGCTCTGACAATACAATTGCTCTGACATCTAGTTTAATCAAATATTTACCACTTACCAGTTTGAAAATAGGATTTCTGATACTTCAGATTAACTTGACTTGTGAGCATGGAACCAGAATTGCTGGTACAGCTCTCCTCCTCACCAGTTTTGCTTCTGCCATTTCTGGGATTGCCAGCACAAGGGCTCTGCTGCCACAGGCCAGGGAGGACCAAGGAAAACCTTAGAAAACCTCAGCCACTGATGAGCCCAACATTCAGCCATTCTTCCCTGCTGTCCCAATGTGCAAACAGTCAGACCTGTCCAGGAGAGACTCTTCCCAAAGATATCAAGATTTAAGGGCCTCAGCTGGGAAGAATGGCTGCTCTTAGAGGAGACTTTCTGGAGGGCTTCCTGGGCAGAGGTGCCAACCCTGCCATTCGGTAGGTACCTCACTTGAATGTTTGTTCTGAGAAGAAACGTTCTTTGGATGGCAGAAAAACCAGTGCAGAAGTCAAATTCAGGTAACAGGGGCACCTTAAAGCCTGAAATCTGAACTGATCCAGCAGATGGTGGGGATGACCCTTCTGCATCCCACTGACAGCCCTGCAGCACTGCTCCCACCCACTGCTTTGGGGGGTTAAGCAAAGCCCACCCAGTACAAAACCCACTTAACTTCACATAGCAGATGAACTCTTGCTCGACATCTCACTAGTAAAAAGCCAAGTCCTATGCAAATCCCTAAATCTCAGCTTAGGAGAGAAAATGAAGGTATTACTGGACACCTCACAGCCAGCACAGGGCCCTCCTTCCTTCCTTCATCTTTCTCCTTGGAGGGGTATTTGACCTTTGAGCTGCTGTGCCAGTCATCAAGCAGAATCTGTGCCCATGAAATGCTGCCAAACTCCAAGATCACCACATGGAGCACCTTAGAGCAATGCCTCAGACTTGGGGTTTTCCCATATGGATCATTAAGGATGCCATGACATCATATGGAGCAGCTGGGATAAAATTAAGGCAACTGGTCCTGATGAATGAAGCTGTGCATCTCCATCCTTCCCTCCCAGGCTGTCCTCTCTCCTCTCTTCCAGAAATACCCAACCTGCAACTCCTGCCCCTCCCAGCTCCAGAGCAGAGCAAGACATAGCAGACCCTCACCTACAAAGCAGGGACAAGAGCAAACTCACAAGGAAGGTCTCTTGGCAACCCAGGGTGAGAGAAAAGGAGGGGGGAGTTGCTGCCAGCTTGTTTGTGTGCACTTAGGGTGGCATTCCCAACCCTGTAATTGTTGCATAATGAATTTAGCAATGGAGTTCAAGAGCTATGAATCATTCAGGCCCAGAAAGCATGAGTCAGCCCCCGAAGAATCAGGAGATGTTAAAATTACATACATTTAACTTGAGCTTGACAAATCCAGAGCAGCAATGTCCAGCACAACTCAAATCATCATGCTGACATCCCCACTGCTCCTCCTGATGGACACCTGACCAGAGCAGCACCAGAGCAAAGCCTTTGGCCACTGCAAATAATTTACCCCTGGCCAGCCCCAGTTATCAGCCCCAGCTCAGAAAAACCACCTGATGCTGCCTCTTAGCTGCTGCTCACACTGACTCACTGAGAAAGGTGGCGAGCCTGAGAAAAGCTCTTTGCACAATCCTGACACAGACTGAGCACTTGGGATGCTCATTTCATTGAGTGTGACCTGCTCAGGAGCTGGATGGGGACAGGGGAGGACAGCAGAGGTGGCTGTGGGAGCTGGCAGTCAGGGTGTTGGAGCAAAGCACAGAGCTGGGGTGGGAGTGGAGCACAGCTCTCTGCGGGGGATGGAGAAGAAACAGGGCAGATTCATGACAGAGAAGGATGTCTGAATTTAGGAGTGTGTGGATGCAGAGAAGACCT
>VYZP01075095.1:0-10869 GCA_013400635.1 Hypocryptadius cinnamomeus
CTCTATTTCAGTGTTTCCTCCTCTATTTCAGTTTTTCCTCCTCTGTTTCATTAGTATTTGATCGAAGGAAGTTTGGTTGGGTTTTTACCTCTCCAGATTTTCTCCCTTTTTTGTTCTTTTAAAATTCATTTTACTCCTTAGAGATGCTACAATTTGCAGCATTTCCTGCTGTAAATAGATCCATATAGGAAGTGGAAGGTGAGCTATAAAAGGAAAACTGTTTGGTTGAAGCTTATGTTGCTACAACTACTCCCCCAGTTCCTCTCCCTGCAGCATCTGAGTGTAAATCTCTCCTTGGCATTTGTGGGCACAATTCTCCTGGTGAATCGATTGTACAGTGAATTTCCCACTGGTGCAGTCCCCTGTGATGGCATCACAAGGTGGGAAAGCCAGATATTCCCACAAATTTCCACCCAGACACATTATCCCATCAGCACAGATATTGGAATGCATCTTTGAGGCTACAAAGAGCATTAAATTCAACATGTGTGTAACATAATTTGTCAAGTTAATGTCAAAATAATTTCTGTCCCTGTTGTTTTTTGTGTGTTCAATGTTTCATGATGTGGCCTCTTAAAAAGGAGTGACAGGGGCTGGGATTTCCATGCTCCAGCCTGGAATGTGAAGTTGGATTTACCATTGTAAAATGTAGGTGATATCTTTGCATTTCTGCAGCTGAAGAGAGGGTGGATTATAGGCAAAGGGAGAAGAGAAACATTTGAGTTCAGCACTGTGAGGTGCCTTTAAATAATTTACTGGAAGGTTTAGAGCCATGCTACTAATATGTAAACACCTACATTCTGCTTATCTATAATAATTTAGGACTAATCCTAAGTAGCCATTTAACCTGTCCAATGAAATCAAACTTTGTGCCAGTGCTGTATTTGGGAGAGGCTCTCACCTGCTGTTCATGACTGTGATTATTGAAGATGGATGGCTGGAGGTTTGGCTGCTGCCTCTTTAGGAAATCTTTTAAACCAGGATTGGAAAGAGAATATTTTACAGCCTGGTGAAAAACATCTAAAGGCTGCCATTGTGTCGTTCAGGCCAGAACAACCCAAAGCCCTAATGTATTTTATCTGCTGTTCTGTTCCTCAACACTATAAATAATTCAGATCTGTTGGCTTAACTACTACTGGCAACTGTTATTTATTAAGAATGACTGAAATAACTATGTGGCTCAGTAGAACAGAATGCATTAGGGACTTTAATGTGAAACAGAATAGCTAAAACATTTTGATTATCCTTTAAAGAAAAAGCCTAAACCCCTAAACCTGCCATTATCCTTTGCAATTCTGCAAAGGACAAGTGACAGTGGGAATTAGGATGGGATCTTTCTGAGTAACTAAAGGGTTTTTCCTCTAAAAGAGCACTCACCCCAATCACAGAGCCCCTTTTATCCCTCCAGCATCTTGTTCCGTGGGCATCAGTGTCAGTAATTGTCAACTTGAGGTTCCAATCAAATCTTTAATGTGCCCCACTGGGTAATCTTTGAATCTGCCTGTAGTCACACATCTGCCTCTAAAATTACTTTTAAAGGTACTGCACTGTTTTTTTTATGTTTGCTTTCATTTGTTTCTCTTGCATGTCATGCACAAGAGCAGCAGGATTTTCTGGGAATCAGTGCAAGGGAATTGCTGTTCTTTTGTTCCATCTCCACTTTAGGGTCAATTAATAATATCTGGCACTTCATCATTGGCTTTGAAATTGCTTTCCAGAGGTCAATAGCATTGTCTCTGTTTTGCAGGCACAGAATTCCTGACATCAGGCATTGGTACAGCACAAACACAGTGTGTTCCTGCACCGAATTACAGCCTGAGATGTAGCACTGCACAACAGAACGCTTCTGCAAGTCAACTGGTTATAAATGGGGCATTTGGAATAAATTTTTTATCACCAAAAAGAGTTGACATGCAGGACTTGGATGAGTAATTATCTAATCTTACATCTGGCATAAACACCCAAGCCATTTGTGTGATGAAGTGCAAGGCACAGGAGTGAGAAGGCAGCGAGGGAACATTCGCTGCTGACTCAGTGGCCATAAATCTTCCAGGGTGTGTTTTGCCTTATATTTGATATTTGTTCAATGGGTTGAAAGAAGTTAAGTGATCAAATGTCATTTGCAAATGCTGGTCTGCAACTCTGATTTTTTCTCAGTTACATGAAGATAAATGCTCCAACAGGAGCATGGTTTGGGGCCTGGCTCTGTGGGGTGTTACTGAAGCTGAGCATTTGAACAGGCACCATCTTCACCCCTTTTTAAAGAAGTAATTTAATATTTGTTTGCCTTAATGATGATCTGCAGGAGACAGCAGGGTATGTGTTGCTGTGGAGCATTTTATTTCATTTATTTGAAATTAAGTCATTAGCCATAACATCAGAATGCATTTTTCTTTCTGACAGAGGACTTGGGTGTGTTAATCTCATCTCTGATAAAACAGAGGCTCTGCATTGGGGCATTCTTATTTAACTTGTATTTCTGGACACATCAGATCTGTATGGAATATCCTTTCCACTTAAGGGAAGTATCAAAAAGTTTATTTATAACAGAGAGAAAAGATTGGGTATGAATCAGTGGTAAGTAAATTATGTGCCTGAACTCTTCTGCAAGTTTCCTGCAACATGAACTTTTCTAGAGACTGTGTCATTAATATTTTATAGCAAGGAGAGAAATCATCAAAAACTCCAGCTAGGACATACAATATCTGAAATAATAAGAATATATATAAGTACCCTCAGAGTGAGCTTGGACACTCTCATTGATTTTAGACAGCATCTCATCCTGGCTTGACAAAATGCAGAATTCATAAATTAAATCTGATGTATACAGTGTATGCTTTTATGCTGATGTTGGCACACTTTCAGATGTAAAATTAAATTACTTTTTCCAATAAGGCAGCATAGATTGAAGCATGGATTCCTTTCTTTGCTAATGGAACCAGGAGAAAGATATTGAATTATGCTGACTTTCGAACTGACTGAGTGCCAAAGAGAGAAAAATCAATGACATTTTTAATGTCCTGTGGAGCTTTTAAACAGGCCTTGCTCTGCCAGGGAAACTCACTGTGAGGTAACTGCTGTTGACATTGGGTTTCCAGTGAAGAAATTTCCTTCTCCAGGGAAGCAGCACCTGGCACTGATGTGGCTTTGTCCCCATTCCATTCCCAGCGGTGCCAAGTGGGCACAGAGAGGATTTTGGAGGACTCTGGACACCCTCACACCCTGAGCAGGGAATGTGCTGTGTGAACATGCAGGATAATCCTTGGAAAACAACAACAAAACCCAGAAGGATCTTTCCTCTCAGTATAAACCCCTGAAAGTCACATGAGTGGGTATTACCAATAAATTACCTTTCTTTTGATGAATTAATGATAGGGTAAACACAGATTTATTTTCACTGTGAGTTTGCATTTGCAAAGCTGAATACCAAAGAGCTAAGCTGCACAATCAATGCCCATCAAATAAGTGGCATGTTGGGGTTTTTTAATTTTATAATAATATTTTTATCATTTTCTAAAGTGCATTTCATAGCAGCAATTAAGATTTTTATTATAAAACTATCCAGTCCCTCAGAATCTTACTCCTCAGGTAGAAAATATTCTGATTTAGATGACGGAGAGTCTATATAGATACATCCTCAACATCTTGGTGTTTGCTATACCAGAGGTTCATGGATTGTGGTCCACTTTTCTCTGCATTCCTTCAAATTCCAGGCTTCCCTTTCTTTTACTAACAGATGGATATAATCTGGGTGTGAAGTGCTGGGATATATTTCCAACAGCAAACTTTGTATCTTCAGCTCTTTGCTGTAATGAAGAAAACCCTCCCAGAGTCACTTCTGGGAATTCAATTTCTTGCAGTAATTTGGCTTCCAGCTCCTGGCAGATCCATGCTGGGTTTTCAGAGGTTGTTCATGTTACAGGAGGTGATTTCTGTCATTTTAAATGCAGCCACAGCATCAGCCCCAGAGATTGGAATATGAGTAACCTCAGAACCGCCACGCTGGGAGGATGAGTGAGAGAAATAATAGAATTTGGTTTCAAAGATAATACCCAGGCAATTTATCCAGCCAGGAGCTCAGGAGAAGCTGCTCTGTGTGGTTTGGATTCTTCACAGTTCACCCCTGTGGTGTCAGTGCTATTTTATTGACAGCCATTAAATCACAAATGCTTATGAGTGGTTTGTGGGCAGCAAGCATTTATATTTTAGATACACACTGCCCTTCATGACATTGTACCTCATCAAAGAGACAAAGATGACCTTTTTATTTTGTCTTGCTCACATTTTGGTGGCTTTATGTACTGTCATGTGCACTTCACCCTCTGGAGAAGGGAATACTGACTTGCTCTGCAGCAGAAATTGCATCAGAGGTCTGAGCCTAATTCATGTGTTGAGAACAGTTTGTGAAAAGCCAAGGGTTTCCCCTGGTGAAGCATCTTCATTCAGCTGTGCAGAGGTTTTCTGATGAGCAGTGCACCTCTGGTTTGGTTATTTTTTCACATCCAGTTAAGACAGACTTAACTACAGAAACATATCTATACCAAATTGGTCTAGAAAACATCAGTGAGCAGAAAGCAGCAAGTTAAATATTTGGTAAATGCAGTGTCTGCACAGACAGGGGCATGATGAATGTATCTGAAGCAGTGTCTTTTTGCAATGCTTGTGTATTATATTTCTGTTGCTTACAACTGTCAGCACAAGGACAGGATGGCTGGGGATGTGAGCAGGCAGCTGTCTCTGGGAGCCTATAGATAGCAGCTTCCTTGGGTAGCACGTTTGCAGCTCCTTCAAACAGATTTATCAAGCATCTTTACTGTCTCACCACTGCCAGCTCAAATGACTTCTCAAGGAGCTTTGGTTATGCAAGCTTTTAAAAGGTGCATTGTTTTTTCTATTTGTTTCTTTTTTTTGGTGTGTGTGTGTGTGCCAGGTTTTTTTTAGTAACTCACTGCAGCAGACAAATCTAGTGCAGGGTTTCACCATGTGTTAGGGGGGAAAAAAAATAATACTCCATTTGTCCACCGTGACCAGGCTTTAAATAAGCATCAAAACTTCCAGCAGCTGTGCAGAGCAGTGGAACAGCACAGGTCAGAGATGCTCTGAGAGTTAGGAGAGGAGAACCTGCAGAGATGGGAGCTGGAAATAGCATCTGCTTGGCAGATCCAGAGGATACATCCATAATCATTTTAGGGTCTTGGAATGCTTCACAGAATATTCCCCTCTCGGTGCTGGGTGACCTGGAGGAGTTTGGGGACAAACAGGAGCCCCTCAGCTGGCTCCAAGTCCCTCTGGATGGCCACAGAAACAGGAGGTGGAGGAAGGGAGGGCTGGGGAAACAGCCAAAGGAGCTCCCCAAAGCATTTCTCTGCTCATTACTGCTGCACTTCACAGCATAGGAACTTGCAATAATAAAGACTTTAAAGGCTTCTTCAAAGAGCTTCCAGGCTGTATCCAAAGCTCCATCTGGAAGAAGTCTCATGAGACTTTGGAATGTTTTGTAAATACAGGCAGGGGACAAATGAGGTTTTTCTTAAACTGAATCTGGCAAAAGTTGCTTTCTAACAAGAGCTTGCAACAGGCCACATGAGCAGGAGTGTTTCCCAAAGTGCATCCCTGGTGGAATGTCTTTTGGAAAGGGTGCAGTTAATTTGTCATCCCCACAAAGTCTTTTACTACCACAGTAAATTATAGGCCTTTTGGGAATGTGCTGTACTTGGTTCTTTTCAGGTCATGTTCTTGGTCTTGGATTGCTGGGTGAAACCAAATATGCTGCTTTATCCTGTTTGCCTGTGGATTTGTTTTGTGTTTCAGCAGATTGAATAGCATTTCTATTTAAATCATTCCTCATTCTAACTAAAACAATTGCAGTTCTGTGGTGTCAGGGGATTCCTGAGGTAACAGGAACACTGCACATTTTGTGATTTACTGCCCGCTTTGCCTCTTGAAAGCCCCAGTTCGTTTTGGTCCATTTTCCCTTTGTTTGGGTTCATGATGCCTCATCAGCTCCCCCAGACCATGACAGGCTTGGGGATTTTCAGCCCTGGTGGCCCTCGTTGTGCATTTTAGGCAGGGGCTGCAGCATCATTTTTCCATCAGCAGTGCTAATGCTCAGAACGAGTTTTAAGAATTTGAGGTCTCTCTTTGCTGGTTTTCCCCTCTCCTGCAGCTGCTGATGACACTGTGAGTTACCCAGAGCTGTTGTTTGCCTGTGTGTTCCACTTAGCACTTCTGGCAGTGTATGAGAAAAGAGTGAGAAAAACCTAAGAAAGCGATCAGAAGTATGAAAGTATAAATCTATAGATTGAAAGTATCTCCCACTCTCATCTTGGTATTTTTCCCTTCAGTTGGGCTCTTAGCAAGAAATTCCAGAATATTTCACAAACAGATTTAGGCCTTCTACAGCCTTCCTCCTCCTCCTCCTCCTCCTCTCCCCGAGGAAATGACATTCTCATTCCCTGTTTGCAGATGAGGAATGAAGGTCTGAGTGGTGAAGTGACTCGTCCAAGGTCAGCTGCTGAGTTAGTGGCACAGCTATGAATAGACAAAGGCATTTTAGCTCTCAGCTCTCTGCTGAACAAGACTGTGCCCTCCCAGTTTCAATTTGTCAGACTTCATGACTAATAACATTTGAGCATCTAGAACATGGCAGAAGAATTTCTTTTCAGAGCCAGCAGGTAATCCCTGGTTACACCAGCAGCAGGGTGGGAGCTCCTCCCTGTCCCCAGGGATCCTGGTGACACTTTTTGGGTTTTGTGAAGACGGAGAACTGCCCCCCTTGGATTGCTGTTTGTGGCATGCTGTACCTGCTCACCTGAGTGCTCACTTTGGTGCTGAAAACAGAGATCCCAGAGCTGACTCTTCATTTGTCTTGGTGCAGCAGTAATGAAGTGTCCTCAGAGCAGTTTGCCTTCAACAGCTATTTTAAACCTCCAGTGCAATCTGCTGTTCCTTGAAGGGAAAAAGTAATTCAACTAAAAGTGCTCTGAGGAGCCAAGTGAGAGAAGTAAATGTTGAGTGGTGCTAATCAGGAAGAGGAAGTCATCTGTCTGCGTGTGGGCACCTCCCTGCTCACATGGCACAGCCCTGCAGCAGCCACATAAGAAGCTTTGTGATCAACAAATGTCAAGGGCAATTAATTCTTCGGCCAGCAGCTGTTATTATTAGGACAGAGTGGCCAGACATAGAAGGAAAGCCTTCAGCTGATTTATTTTCTCTACCTTTCCCCTTGAAACTGATCAGTTGCTCAAGCCCCAGTGGTGAACTCCCATGCAATAAGAATTTCAAATTTGCCATCTCTTTTCTTTTCAGTAGGAGAGTTTGTATTAGATTCAGAGCACACAGGAACAGCTCAGGGAAGGTGTTTAGAAAGTCCTCCCCACTTTAATGCTATCAGGATGGAGAGGAGCTGTGTGTTAAGCTGGTAACACAATAATATGTGGGCTGAATTAAACCCACCTCAGACTGGTTTCCTCAAACTTAATTCATGGAAGCAGAGCACTTTTAGGCTTGACTTAATACCTTCCCAGAGTTATTCCAGGATTGCTACAATGCAACTGTGGGTGTTCTAAACACACCTACGCTGCCAGAGAATCAGGAAGGATGTACTTAAAATCCTCTAATTTATCTAATAACATCTTTAGCAGCTTTTTGTGTAGGTTTAGCATTGTAATGGAAATGCACTCCTTGGCTGGATATAGAGCTGCTGTGTGGAAATGGAACACGTGAACAGCACTTGGAGCTGGGGGGGAAATTCTCTGACCTGCTACACCCCCTGTAAATGCACCTTTCACTTGTGTCATTGGCCACTGCTGTTAAAATAATACCTAAAATTTCAGATACAAGTGTTCATGGCTCTGGGTATCCACAGACATTTCTGTGCCCCCCCCCCAGGCCCAGGCAGAGCAGAAATTCCTCCTCTCTGGGCTATTTTTTCTTTGCTGTTTATGTCCTGAGTCTATTTTAGCCACTGCTGTTGCCCCAGTTCCTAACCAGGTTCCCTCTTTGCCCATCTGGGGATGTTCCTGAGGGTTCTTTATAAGTGACACAAAACAAGTTTGGTTTTTCTAAAGAGTTCCAGCACTGAGCTGGTCAGGGGAAGCCTTGGACTGGAAACAAGCTCAGGTTCCTGCGGGTGCCCTGCTGGTAACTGCTGGAATAATTCTTCTATCCCGGGCACTGCAATCTCTCCCTTTTTGGGGAATCTCATGTAACATGAGCAGAACCAGCACCACTGCACGGAAAACCCGCTCTTTGTGAGCCAAATAAAGACAGAAAAGACGAGACAGGAAACCAGCTCCTCCACGTGCCAGCAGCAAGGGATGAGCCGGTGTTTTCCTCCGGATGGGAACGGGATCAGAGCCCTGAGCTGGGCTGGGAAGGGCCGGCCCTGGGGCAGCTGATCTCCCCCAGCAGCTTGGAGTGCCCACCTGGGAATTCCAGGGAAAACCCTCGGGTGGATGGGGCTCCCTGTGTGACTTCAGAGCTTCCTAATAGTGTTAGACAAAGCTATTTATTTTTACTCTTATCCTTTAATCATTTATAGATGTGTTGAATGGAAGAAATAGGTTAAGGAAGTGTTGGTGTTCATTGCCTGTTCCCTGGATTTCTGCCTTGGAATTCTGTAGTTGATGGATGGTTTCTGGGCTGAAATTGGCTCTGTGTCTCTCTGTGGCCCTGTGACAGTGGAATGTCTTGGGAAAGACACCATCACCCCAAAATCTGTGGAAACTGGAAGTTTCAGGCTGTGTCAGCAGGAGACACCTGGAGAAGTTGGGGCTGACCAATGGGAAATGCAAAGTTATACATAAATTAAGAGGTATTAAATTCCTCTTGAATGAGAGTATGTACATTCAAGTGGCCTTGGCTTGCTATAGATTAATTAACCTTGGGGGATACCAGGTTTAATTAAACTACAGTGAGTTAAAGCCACTTCACTCTGGGTAGAAATCATTCCTGAGGGAGCTTTCTTACCTTATGCACATCAGCTCCCTGTGGGTTAACCTTAACTTCCAGTGCTCCTTAGAGAGCCTTTGGACACACTGAAATCTGAGGAATTCTGGAACCCTGACTCCAAATCTTAGGAGAGACTGGACTTAGCTTGAGTTAAAATTGTACCATACATATGTAAAAAATGTACAGTTGTGTGACAGACTCTGGAGGGTTCAAGTCTAGATTTGAAAAGAATTTAAATAGAGGTTATGAACTGAAACATTAAAACTTAAGAAACAGGGAACAGAGGAGTGAAGGAGGGCAACCAAAACCCATCAGTGAGTCTGAGGTCTTGCTGCAGGGCTCAGGCAAAGAACCTTGGTGAAAAACACACTCATGTTACCTTGCTGAATCACGCTAAAACATCTTTTTGTGGTTTTTCTTTTTCCTTTCCAGTAATTGCCCTTCATTCCTGGCCTCTGCTTTAGCCAGAGCAACTTCAGATGAAGTCCTGCAGAGCGACCTCTCGGCGCATTTCCTGCCCAAGCGCGTGGACAACGCCGACGGCATCATCCGTAAGTGCCACCTGAATTCCACCCCCTGGGCTGCAGTTCTGGGACAGGAACACCCCATATGGATGGAAAAAGGTCCATGGGGAGCTCACCACCACTCCTGCTAGAGCTGCAGGTCTAATTTCTCAGTCAAAGCTGGAATCAAACCTTTGGAATCACTCTTTTAAGTGCATTTTCGTGCCTGTGTCTGATGGCCCTGAATCTCTCTCTCAGCACTTTATACAATGTGGTTCTGCTGGCAAGTGCCAGTTGTCCTCCCTCATCCTTGGAGCAAAGTCAAATATATGTGGGAAGAGATAATTTAATTCTGAATTATTTCAGTCACTGTGGTTTTTACTATGGCTTGTAAGGTTTTTTTATGGTTTTAGCAAAAGGTAGTATAAAGAGATTTCGTGATTAAAAGGAAGAAAATTCCTTTTCCTCATTTATCTGAGTTGGCTGACAAGATTTTTGCAGCCTCTAGCTCAAGGTCATGCACCCTAACTCATTTCAGGAGTGTGCTGGCCTAAATAACCTTGAAAATTGTCTGGGTTGTTAATTACAACAAAGACCAATGTTTCTCACATGTAGTAACAGGAATTCTGTCATTTGATGTTGAAAATACAGTCCCCAAACCACCTTGTCCATTCCCTCCTATTTTGATTAAAAAAAAAAAAAAAAATCCTGTAAATTATTCTGGGGACAAGGAGGATCTATAAATCTGGCTCTTCAAAAAGGAAGATTTTGCTGTATTCCCCAGGGGCCCTTGGAAACCTGAGGAACAGAAAAACATGCTCTGGGTTCCCTTTCTGTAGGTATTGCTGCCTCCTCCTGCTGAGCAGGTAAATGGAATAGATTTGTCATTGTTCTGGCTGAGCAGCCTTCATTAATTTCAAATTGAGATCTCTGAAACTTGCATAAATATTTGACAGTCTCCAAGGAAATGTTGACTAAGCCTCCACACAGAATATCTACAGAATTCAACAAAAATAAAGGAAAAAAGAAAGGGAAAAAAGCCACCACAAAACCCTCACACCTACAGAAATTGACATTTAAATATATCTAAGGCTGTAAGACACAGAGGCAAACACAGATTGAGATGGGAAGAGACTGGAGCAGGCACTAAGAATAGGGCTCCAGATGCAGTTTGTTGAGGTGAACTGTTATAATGAGGGTACTTGGAAATAAAATATCCCTTTGCTGATGCAGTGTGTTAAATTGTGAGGGTTTAGGGGGAGAGGAAGAGAGGAAACATCCTCTGGCCTGTAGTAAAGCAACAGCTTCATACAAACCCTGCAATTTCAAATAATCTAAGTGATAATTTTCCAAAGCAGGACATCAGCTCAAGTGTCATAGAATGACAGAATCACAGAAGGGTTTGGAACATTAA
>VYZP01075106.1:0-20231 GCA_013400635.1 Hypocryptadius cinnamomeus
AGGCTGTGTTTGGGGCTCTCAGGACTGGGGAGCAGAGCTGAGGCAGGGGCTGGGGTTTGGTGCTGGTTAATGTGTGCAGTGACACTGAGACTTCTCTCAACCTGAGCAGTGAGCTTCCCTGGGAAGCAAAACCCCTCTAAGCAATAAGTACAGAGGCTGGAAAGTCATTATTAAAGTTCAGTGTGTGCTCAGAATAACACTGCAGCACATCCCAGATTGAGCTGTTATCTTCTGTCCATGGTTATTTGCAGGGATTGATGATGGCTTGACTGCTGCCCTCCACTTTGCATTATCATAACATCCACAGTGTGTTTAAGTCAAACTCAAACCTCCCATTGCCCAATCCCTATCTCGTGCTGGATTCTGCACCTCTGTGTTCTTTATACCCTCTGGGCACTGTGTGGTGCACAGCTTGACCTATGCAGTAATTTAGGAGCTGTCAGCCTCTCCTGTACTCTGTTATTCCCAAATTGTTCTAATTTGTTCTCTTAACAATGCTTACATACATCTACTGCTGCTAGCTTGGAGTTGGACCTGAGAGGTAGGTGAGCAAAGTGAATGTCTGAAAAGGAGAGAGCACAGACTGCTTTGCATGTTCAGTCTCTGGGCTTGTTCCTCACCAGAGCAGTTCTGGCAGGAGAGGGTGAGGTGAGGCCTGAGGTGTTGGAACTCGGTCATGTGACACTGTTGAATGTATTCCAGTAAAGCCTCTCTCTTCATTTTCTATTTTTCTATTTGTATTTCAGCTTTTTAGGCAGACTAATAAAAACCTCAGGCCTAGGAAATCAAACTGCAAAGCTGACAAGTGTTTCTTTCTGCTAATTTTTGTGGAGAAATGGTTCTGTTCCAGAGTTGTTTCTGTTCTGGCTACACCTCCTGTTACAGCTGGAAACGATGGCTTAGGGTGCAAAAAGAGCAGATGACTGGGCATAAACTGGGCTTTGTTCAGGTCAGCAGGGAATGGTGAAATCGTGGTTGGAGCTGGGTACAGCCTGTGCCATGGGCTGGTGCCCTCTGCTCCCCACCTGTGCCCTCCAGGAATCACCTCTGGCCCAGAGCTGGAGAAGCCTGGCTGGCTTTGGAGAAGCAGAGTGAAGCTGGGTCTAATAATCTGTTCTTCCAGCTTGCTCATTTCACTGCCTGAAAATGTGAAAGAGAGTAAATTGATTGATTATGAGGCAGATGTGAACATCCCTTAGTCTTGTCAGAGGAAAAACAAGAGCAGAAAGCGGGTGAGGAGGCAGAGCAGTTTGTGTTCTCCATGTCTGTGCAGGTGGGCTGTGGTGGGACACCTTTAAGGTGTCACCTCTGCCATAAGAGGCTGATCTCTGAGGCAGGGAGTGTAGCTGAGAAGCCTCAGGGACTCTGCCTTACCTGCCCAGATCCCTCCCAGGTGGTCCCAGGTGCTGTGCCTGTGTGTGCTGTGGTTCTGCAGTTGCCTGGTTTGGTCCCTCTCATTTGCAGCCTTGCACAAGCTCCAGTTGTCTCGGTGCCATGCAGGGAAGGGAATGCCTGTGCTGCAGGCCTGGCAAATCCTGCCAGCCTTAGCAGAACACACAGTCCAGGCTCTCTGGGCAGCTGAGTTTAGAACAACTTAAAGGTTAATGAGCCTCTGGCAGGGAGTGCTGCTGGTAGAGCCTGACCTGTTGATGCTGTGGAGGAGAAACACTGGCAGCACAACATTTCCTTACATTTCCTGTGTGGGCAGTGATGCTGGTGCCATGATCTGGCTGCTGCTGGAGGACTCAGTCCTGGGAACATGGGGGTTGTGTTCCCAGAGCTGTCACCTTGCCTTGCCCCTGTCTCTGGGCACATTGGGCTGCTGGGTGGTGCTGCTGCTGTGCTGGCTCTGGCTGACCTCTGTCCCCTTCTCCATTGCAGTGAGTCTGAGATCCTGCACCACGACAAGCAGTACGAGCCTTTCTACTCCTCCTTCGTTGCACTTTCCACACACTACATCACTACTGTGTGTGGTCTCAGTAAGTGTTCCTTTGCTTCTCTTGCTCCTGTGTAATGGCTGGATGCACTAAAAGTAAATCAGAACTGTTGATTTTTGTATTTGTTTTTTGGCCTCTTGCTGAATCAGACTTTAGGGCCAGCATTGCTGGCTTTTGTACCGTGAAACGTCAGCTCTGATGGAAAGGGAAGCTTGTTGATGGGAGTATTTGGCCACCAACTCCTGGACAGCGTTGCCTTTTTGGCTGCTTATTCATTGACCTGATTTAATTTTTGGTCAAGTGTTTAAATCAGTGTTCAGGATTTTTAGATTATCCTTCAGCAGTTAGAGCACTGCCATCCCTGGAAATGCCCAAAGCCAGGTTGGATAGGGCTTGGAGCAGCTGGATCTCGTGGAAGGTGTCCCTGGCCACGGCAGGGGGTGGGACAGGATGGGATTTAAGGTCCCTTCCAACCCAAACCATTCAGGGCTTCTGTAGTTACGTTACTGTGTTGGAGTTAATGATCAAAACATTGTGACTCAAAATATTTTCTCTTATTTTGGCTGACATATTAGCAATTTCAACAAAAAATGGGCTTTGTGAACTTGTTTCATGTTCTTCAGAGCTTCTGTCAGCATTAAATAATGTTGCTGGGGAAACTGCTTTATCTGTGTGAATTCCCCTGTCTGGCAGAAGGAATTATCCTCACTTTGCTGACATTTCTTGGGTTACATTGTAATGAGACTGAGTTTATATTGCATCTGTGTTCGGCAGGAGAGATTGAGTGTGTACCCACACTGCAGAGCATCCTGCTTTATTGACAGCATTGGGAGCTTATTACACTGGGCTGTTTTAAAACTTGACTCTGAGTACCAGGATGTGCTTTTTTCAGTACCCAGAAACCAATTGCAGTCAGTGGCAGCTGCGTGTAAAGTCCTGATTGAATTCTCCCTGCTGCGGCTTGAGAACCCAGACGAAGCATGTGCTGTTTCACAGGTGAGCACAGGTTTGGACCTCCTGGGCCAGCCTCAGTGTGAGAATGGACTTTGGGCTCTAATTCTGAAATATCTGCTCTAATGTTGAATGCATAAAGCAAAATTAATGAAGCTCTTAAAATATTTAAGGTGTACACTTTGGTAGACTCTGATTCCTGCCCCTTTGCATTCTGTACTCGGAATCAAAGCTCACTCACAACTTGGAATAAAGGTGACCTGAAGCCTTGGTTAATTCGGTTCATTTCCTACACTCTGGTTTGGTTTTGTGCAGCAACCTGGGTCACAGCTATCTGTTGAGTTTTTAAAGATGTTTTCTTGCCTGCCTGTATTTATGTCTTGTGGGAAAGCTTAAACGTATTTGAAAGAGTGAAGGACTGTGAGGAGTGTTCCCATAATGTCGTGTTTCACAGCAGAGAGAGCTTTTCCAGGTGTTTTCCATGGGAAGCACAGGCAGTGTCAGTGACCTGGATTACCTGCAGTCAGGGATGTGTCTCCATCCTCAGAGGAGATTGGAGTGGCTCAGAGCTGTTGCAGTGGCCTCACCAGCTGAAGTTGCATTACTCTTAATCCATCTGCTTAGAGTAAATGATATGGAGGAAGGATTGGAATCAAGAGAGTTTAAATGGTATTTGATGTCTCTGTTTTCTGTAGAAACACCTCATTCTGCTGATCAAGGGGCTGTGCACGGGCTGCAGCCGCCTGGACCGCACAGAAATCATCACCTTCACAGCGATGATGAAATCAGCCAAGCTGCCTCAGACTGTCAAAACCCTCTCTGATGGTAGGGAGGGGCCTCAGCTGTGTGTGTTTCACTGCAGCACTGGAGTTAGGCACAGAAAATCTGAGGTTTGCTGTCTGAAATGGGGGTTGTTGTTTTCCCTGCAGTTGAGGACCAGAAGGAATTGGCCTCTCCAGTGAGCCCAGAGCTGAGACAGAAGGAAGTGCAGATGAACTTCCTCAACCAATTGACATCAGTCTTTAACCCCAGAGTCTCGTCATCACCATCAATCACAACAGAGACACAGGTAAAAAAACCCTCTAAAACAGAAATAGTCTGAATTTCAACATTATTAACACAGTGCAGGGAAGGACAGAGGGCTCTGAGTGGTACTTTTTGATACAGGTGTAAAGAGAACCTCTCTTAAGTACATAAATCCTGCTTGCATGGGATAAATGGCAAACAACCAAATACTGTTTGTGCTGAATTGGCAATACTGGATTTATTTCCTCATGGAATGCAGCATTCAGAGACATCCATGGCTGTTTGGAGTTGTGCTGCTGATACACCTTGATTCTGTGTAGAGACTTAGAGAAATCCTTAGAGAAATTAAGATTACTTACTTAGAGAAATACTGTGTCTTTTTAGTGCTTCCATAGTATATTTAGTATGTGCTTGCTTTAGGTGGAAGGAGAGAGCGAGGATCAAGCTGCCACAGATCAAACCTCTGCAACAAAGACCAAGAGCATATTCATTGCTCAGAATGTGGCCAGCCTGCAAGAACTTGGTGAGAACCAGCTTTCTAGCTTGGGGCCAAAAAAGTACTGGAAAAATGTCTCTCCAGTGTTACATCTCAGAGCTCTGAGTGGGAAGAAACTCTCTGACTTAAAGGGTTCCCTGAGTTGCCTGGTCAATCACCAAGGGAGGTTGTGGCTGGAATGGAGTTTTTATTGCAGAGATGAGCTCAGTGTATTTGTGTTTGGAGGGCTAAATTAGGTGGACAGTATGAAATGCCTTATGGATTGTTGAGTAGATGTGGATTAGAATCACAGGATTGTTAGTGTTGGAAGAGACCTTTGGGATCATCGAGTCCCACCAGCTGCACCTGGCGTGTCCTGTAACATGGACACAGAGCTTTGTGACCCCTGTTTACAAGTGTGGGCTGCAAACTTCAGCAGCTGCTGTTGTGAAGCACTCTTTATCCTATTGCCTCATCTCCGATGGCATTTTCTCACCACCAAGAGCAATTAAGTCAATTACTGAGGGTCGTTAGGGCTGAATGAAGCAGTGACCCAGCCCTGCTGCTGTGGTTGGCAGGTGGCTCCGAGAAGCTGCTGCGCGTGTGCCTGAACCTGCCGTACTTCCTGCGCTACATCAACCGCTTCCAGGACGCCGTGTCCGCCAACTCCTTCTTCATCATGCCGGCCACCGTGGCCGACGCCACGGCCGTGCGCAACGGGTCAGTGCCAGCCCTGCCTGGGGCATCCCCCTGTGCCCGGGGGAGGTCGGTGTCTGGCCAGGGCTCACCGTGCGTCCTGCCCGCAGGTTCCACTCACTGGTGATCGACGTCACCATGGCGCTGGATACTCTGTCCCTGCCCGTGCTGGAGCCCCTGACGCCCACACGTCTTCAGGACGTGACTGTTCTTGCTCTTAGCTGTCTCTATGCAGGTGAGTGGATCTCCAGTAGATTTTTTGAGCTTTTGGCTGTGCTTTGTTACCTGCGTGTTCAAGGCTCAGCCCACAAGTAGCCTTTATTTCTCATGAATTTGAAGCTCTGCAGCACATTGTGGTGATCAGGTTAATATTGAAGTTGTTACTGATATGTTCTGCCACTGTTTCTGTCAGTATCTAAGAAATGACTGAAAGAATGACTGTTCCTGTCAGTATCTAAGAAAGACTGACTCAACATTTTCTTAACAGCCTGTAATTTCTGCTCTTTCTTTTTATATTCAGAGCATAATACATTTTTACTTTAGGCTTCAGCTTAATTTGTTATAGCCCCAAATCAGCCTTGTTTCCCAGGAGTGATTTAAGCACACCGAAATCCTGAGTGTTTAATTGGTGTGGGGGAGACTTAAAGGAGATGCAGCACTCGAGTCTAAAGATTGTCTTAAAAATGGTATTGAATTACATGGTAAAACATTACCTCCTTTAACTGCTCCCATGTGTTTCTGTAGGGGAAAACTTCACTCTTTTGAGGGTACTAAAGATTTTTTAATCTTTCGCTGTAATACTGAGCATTCCCTGCTCCATCAAGTTGATGGACACGTTCAGTACCGTTTGTCTTAATGTGCTAAATAGGAACATTTTGTCCCAAGACTGGCTCTTCTTAAGAATGTCCCTTGCACTTGTTTTCCCTGAGGTGTGAGCGTGGCCACCTGCATGGCCATCCTGCATGTGGGCAGCACCCAGCAGGTACGAACTGGGTCGACGAGCTCCAAAGAAGAAGATTATGAAAACGATGCTGCTACTATTGTACAGAAATGTGTAAGTAAATGACAGAATGCTCATTGTTTTCCTCCTCAGCAAGCAAAGAGCGCAGAATTTGTATTTATTTGCATTGCAGTACAGTTATGATTTTGGGACATTACCACTGCTGGTAAAGGAGTTAAAGGGGTACAGGGTAAAATACAATTGCATTTAGAGTTTTTATTTTTGTTGCTGTCTGGTGCAGTGCCTTACTATGGTTTTGGCTTTATTTGCAGCTTGAAATCTATGAAATGATTGGGCAAGCCATCAGCAATTCACGTCGTGCAGGGGGGGAGGTAAGATTTCCATCTCAGTAACTTTTTCACCCTTTTTGCACCAGTGTACTTTGGCATGTGGATTGACGGTGTTTTGTCTTTTTGGTGCTTTTTTCTCCCCACTTCCCCATGACGTTTGGCACGATAGCATTATCAGAACTTCCAGCTGCTCGGGGCTTGGTGTTTGCTGAACAGCCTCTTCCTCATCTTGAACCTCAGCCCCACGGCCTTGGCTGATAAGGGGAAGGAGAAGGATCCCTTGGCTGCTCTTCGTGTGAGAGACATCATTGCTCGCACTAAGGAGGGCGTGGGATCGCCCAAGCTGGGACCTGGGAAAGGGTATGTGACACCCCTGCAGGAGGCATTGGCCAGGGGTCTAACCAGCCCCAGCAAGCAGCTACTGCAGGGTCTTGTTAGTCTCATGAAATTTAATCTCTATTTGCAATTCAAGTCCCGAGTCTCGGAAAGAAGAGAAGTTGTTGTCTCCAGTTTAGCAAAGCAGTCACTTTATT
This sequence comes from Hypocryptadius cinnamomeus, assembly GCA_013400635.1. Classification (NCBI taxonomy): domain Eukaryota; kingdom Metazoa; phylum Chordata; class Aves; order Passeriformes; family Zosteropidae; genus Hypocryptadius; species Hypocryptadius cinnamomeus. Next base: position 6,909 of record VYZP01075106.1, read on the forward strand.
GAATATTTATTTATTTGTTATTTTCTCCCTGAAATGACATTCTGTCCTTTCTGTTTCTGCAGGCATCAAGGGTTTGGGGTGCTGTCAGTGGTGCTGGCAAATCATGCCATCAAATTGCTGTCATCTCTTTTCCAAGATCTGCAGGTGGAGGCGTTGCACAAGGTACGCAGGTAGCATTGTCCTGAGTCATTCTGCCTTCTCCACTGATGCACACTTGGAATTCTCCTACCAATTTATTTTTCTTTCAATTGAATTTGAAATTCTGTCCTCCAGGGCTGGGAGAGCGATGGCCCTCCAGCAGTGCTGGATATCATGGCTCAGAGCACGTCCATCCAGAGGATCCAGCGGCTCATAGACTCTGTGCCACTCACTAATCTGCTGCTGACTCTGCTCTCCACTTCCTACAGAAAGGTAGGAACTGGCACACAGTTAGAGAACTTCTGGAGCTGAGCCACTCCAGATGGTCAGCACTTAACAAACTGGGGCTGTGCTGAGAAAATACAATTCTTCTTTCAAAAGTCATCAGCCAGGGCCTTTCTCTTTCCTCTTTTCAGAGATGTAAGTTTGACAAACTTGTGCTAATGGAAATGCTCTTTTTGTAAGTTCAGTGGTACTTGTGATTTTAGTGGGAAGATGAAAAGGCTGCATTGGTAACAGATGATTTTGTATTAGAAGTATTATTTCAAGTGTTGCTTACAAGCTTGGCGTAGATTGGTTTTTTTTTTAACCATCTTACATATTTTTTAGTACAACTTAAGCCTTGGAAAACTGTTAATAAACTAGTTGAGATAAATTTTCTAGAAGAAAATTAAAAGGCATGGGGCTCTTATTTTCGAATTATCTTTTATAATCCCAGAATTTTCCTGGTTCTGCTGTTCTTTAGGCCTGTGTCCTGCAGCGCCAGAGGAAGGGCTCCATGAGCAGCGATGCCAGTGCCTCCACTGACTCCAACACTTACTACGAGGATGACTTCAGCAGCACTGAGGAGGACAGCAGCCAAGGTAGTAGAGTTTGCAGCAGCTCGGGATTTTACACTGCTTTTCACATTTAATGGAAACCTGGCTACTGTGCTGTTGCCTTCTCAGACTGTGACTTGTAACACTGAAAATACAGAGCAGTTTGTAAGGTCTGTGTGGCAGAAGTAGTGCTGACTGCACTCTTTTGTGTAAACTGAAGCCTGAGTGGCTGGGATTTGACAGTATTTGCTTAAGAGGAGAGTGGAAATAATTTCTTTGTGTAAATTCCTGCTGGACCTCTGTGAAAGGGCTTTGCCTTGTGATTTGGACAGAAGAAATGAAGCTAGCAGACACCTTAAGGCTGCTCAGTGAAATTCTGGTTTAGGCCTTTCTCAGGCTGGGTAGTTTTGTGAGGTGTTTGCTTTTAACAGTATGGGTTTGTTGTTCCTGCCCTGTGTGCTAGATGACGACAGTGAGCCAATCCTGGGGCAGTGGTTTGAAGAGACAATCTCTCCCAGCAAGGAGAAAGTGGCCCCACCACCACCCCCTCCACCCCCTCCTTTGGAGAGCTCACCGAGGGTGAAGAGCCCCAACAAGCAGAGTGCTGGGGAGAACGGGAACATCTTGGCCAGCCGCAAGGACCCCGAGCTGGTACGGCCAGAGCTTGGCCCGGGGAGCTGGGGGGGCTGGGGCAGGCACTGCTGGGCCGTGGCACCCTGCTCCTGCCAGGGACTGCTGTGCTGGCAGCCTCCCTGGGAAATAGCAGGTGATTCTGGTGCACTGCTCAGGGGAATCAGGGAGTGTTGTGGCTGTGGAGATGGATCCCTCTCCAGTGGAGTGTGTCAGGATTTTTGCTGCCAGGGAAGCAGAGGCTGGAGATTGTATCTGTTTGGCTTACAGAGGGAGAGGGAAAATGGGGGCAGAGCTGCAAGTGACATGACTTGCTGATAGAATACTTTTAGCTCCAGCTCTGTTGGGTAAAGACAAAAATAAGTACTGCATTGGAGAAGTTGGAGGCCTCCAACCTTCTCAGAGAGTTCTGGAATCAGTCCTGGTGCAGACCACAGTGCAGGGAGCTGGATTGCCATGAGTGCACCTTTCCTCCACTGCAGGGGGGTGAGGTTTAAGGGGCTTGATTTATTTTGCTGGTGGTTTAGTTTTTGTTTAATGTTGTCCCTCTGCTTTTGTTGTTTCTATAGTGTGTTTCTCTTTTCTTTTCAGTTTTTGAGCCTAGCTTCAAACATTTTGAACTTTATCACTTCTTCTATGCTGAACTCCAGGAATAACTTCATTCGCAACTACCTGAGCGTGTCCCTGTCGGAGCAGCACATGGCCACGCTGGCGAGCATCATCAAGGAGGTGGACAAGGATGGCCTGAAGGGTGAGTGAGCAAACCTCTCTGGCAGGGCTGTGCAACCCAGAGGGTGTCTCTGTTTTTTAGTTTCATGTCAAAGTTTTAAATACTGGAGAGCAGAGGTAGTAAGTGGCTCTCGATCCCTGTCTTACAGGGACATCAGATGAGGAGTTTGCTGCTGCTCTGTATCACTTCAACCATTCCTTGGTGACCTCAGATCTTCAGTCCCCTGCCCTGCAGGTGAGCTGGGATTGAATGCATAAATAAAATGAGGAAGTGTTGGTGTCTGTTTATGCCTTTATATGGGTTCTCCACACCTTGAGTAGTGTGTTGGTTGTTCCATTTGGCCTTGAATATATTCTGCGAAAACAGGTTGGAATATTTTGAGTCCCATGATTTGAATGACCTTTGCAGTCATCCAGCACAAAACGTCCTGCACAGTGTAAACTTAGCATTTGGGGTTCAGACTAATCCACTGGACTTTGAAGGTGATGAAAGCTGAGAAGGAAATGCGTTTGTGTATTTTATCTTGGAGAGTTGCCTCTATCCATGAGTTTATCAAGAGACATTCCTACAGATTTGCTCTGCTGTCAGGACTCATGCCAAACGGCCTTGGAATTTCTCAGGAGAGAATCAACTTAATCCTTTTGCTGTCATGTCCTAACTTTGTAACCTCTAGGGCTGACCTGACTTAACCCTGTCATGGAGGTTATGAACCTGCTTCACCCATCACTGAATTCAACCCCTCTACTTTGTGGGCTGTTTTCTACTGTATTAAAAACCACTCTGTTGTTTGTTAATTTTTAAAAGCAGTTGGACTTTTCATCCATCTGCCTTTTTATTACATTTGAAAAGAAGCAAATATTGCTGTGATCTGCCAAAGGGCTGTTCTTGCAGATGCACAGGTATTGAACACAGTAGCGTAGTCTCTCCTGCTCTGATATTGCAGTGAATGAGAAAAACTCATTAATGCCATTTTTTCTGCCTTGGTGTTGAGACTTTGTTGTGTTTAGGTGGTGAAGTGACAGCTTTGAGTGTCTCTCAGTAGCTCTGCCCTGTATCTGAGCAGGAAAGGCATTGCTGTGTGAGCAGAGCTGAGAACCCTGCTGTTTATTGTCAACTGTATGCTCAGATCCTACTTTTAATTAATTAAAGCATCAGACAGGACTTGCCTCTTTCCAACAAACCTATTTTGTTCCAGAACACACTTCTCCAGCAGCTTGGAGTTGCCCCTTTTTCTGAAGGTCCGTGGCCTCTCTACATCCACCCTCAAAGTTTGTCTGTGCTGTCCCGACTCCTCCTGATTTGGCAGCATAAAGCCACTGCCCAGGGAGATCCTGATGTTCCAGAATGCCTTAAAGTCTGGGAAAGGTGAGATCATTTTATGTTAAGCTGGAAATCAGTCATCTCTTACCTCTCTCATTTCCTGTCAAGTGAGAATTCTCTAGCCCCAGCATTCCAAGTGTGTGTGTTCACTGATCTGGGATCTGTGTGGTGCTGGAGGGAGCAGAGGATCAGTCTGCTGTGCTGGGGAATCCTTCACCCAGAGCCCAGGAAATGAGACCTGCACTCAGGAGTTAGAGGGGAAGAGGCTGAATTGCAGCAAGGCTGGCTGTAAACAGGGAAGGAGGATCTCTTATTTTTCAGCTATTTCTGATAGATCCTGTTAGGATGGTGCTGAGGTTGTTCCTCTCTGCCATTTACCTGGCTTTCACTGATAGGGTTTAGGTGGTTTAAAGCTCTAATGAACAGGTTGGAATCACCCCTTCTCCATTTGAATGATTGTTCCTGTTTTCCACTAAATATATTTGCCACTGATTTAATTTCTGTAGGTTTTACTGCTCACACAGTCTCATTCCAATACATAATGTAGTGAACATTTGTGAAATTGCCAGTATTAGAACAGTAAGCAGAAAAATATAATTATTTCTAGTTAAAGAGATTTTAAAGAGGGATCTAAACTTGGCAAACTTCCTCTCCTGTTGCCAGGTTTGTGGGCACCCTGAAGCAAAATGCCTTGCAGGGGACTCTCCCCAGTGACACAGAAGATCTGAATGTGGAGCATCTCCAGCTGCTGCTGCTCATTTTCCACAATTTCTCGGAGAGGGGCCGCAGGTCCATCATGATGCTCTGTATCCAGACCATTGTGGAGCTGACAGCAAACATGGAGACCCAGCAGTGTTCTGTGCCTCTTATCGTGGCACGACTGCTGCTGGTGTTTGACTACCTGCTCCACCAGTATTCCAAGGCTCCTGTGTACCTCTTTGAACAGGTAAGGTTTTGACATCTGGATATTTAATTGGTCACCCAGCAGAAATCTGTAATGGGCACTCTTTTGGTGTGTTCTTTCCATGACCCTTGTGAGTAAATCAGTTTTGATGTTGTTACCAAACCTCGGAGTTCCAAGGAATGATTAATTATGGCTGGTTCCTAGCAGCAGGTTCAGTTGGAGTGTAAATTCCTGGTGTGACTGGTGTTTTAATAAAGCCTAGCAAGGACAGGATGATTGTCCCACCATATCTTTAAAATCTCAAGTATTTGGCTGTTTATTTCACTAATACCTTTTGTACTTCCTTGATTTAGTGTTTGACCGTGGAGGTTTTTGGGACTGTCCTCATTAATGGGACAAGATGGTGCTTTGTGCCTGGCTTTTCCAGCTGTGGGAAGCTTGGCCATGGATTTAAATTGCTTAGTCCAGATTAAAAACCATCAGGGTGGGTCCAGGGCTTCCCCCAGAAGAAGAGTGGAATATTGTGTTTTGAGTAGGACTTTTTGTTTTGTGTTTCTTTCTCTGTGGGGGTGGTATTTTCCCCCTGCCCTTCAGTGACAAGGATGCCATGGGTGGGTTTTTGTTTGTTTTTTTTTTAATTCAGGTACAATATAATTTGCTGACTCCACCCATTGGCTGGGTGAGTGGATCCCAGGACAGCAGCAGACGAACGTCTGTCCCACTTTATCATGGCTTTAAAGAAGTGGAAGAAAACTGGACCAAACACTGTTCATCAGGTAAGAAAGAAAATGTAAGGAATTTTTTATTGCAAGATTTGCTTTTATAAATAAATGAGAGCCTTTTCTGTGCCTTGGTTTGGGCATCTTTTCCTGCTTTTAATGGCCATAGTTACAATAGGTAAAAATACATCTAATAATGCAAGAATTGTTTTATTGAACAAAATTCAAAGTTGTTCTCTCCTAGGAGTATGCAACAAGTAATTAAAAATAAGTGTGTGTTTATTTTGCCAGGATTGTAGGAGTAGGAAAGCTTTGGCTGCCTATACCACAGGTTAGAGCACCTCTAATGTGTCATGGAGCTGGCTTGGGATCTGGTAGTGGTCGTACAATGCAGAAGGTTATGGGGATGGAGGAGAGGATATAACACAATGTGGCCTGTTTAAGCTGCCACTTTGAAGGTTATTTTTTTTTCTCACATTCCAGACTCTGCTCCACAGCCCAGGTTCTACTGCATCCTGTCTCCAGAAGCTTCTGAGGATGATCTGAACCGTCTGGATAGCACGGTATGACGCTGCTGGTAGAGACTTTCTGGAAGGCCATGGGGGTTTGCCAAGTGCCAGGGAAAACAGACAAGAAGGAAAGATGTGATTGAAAAGAGGGACCAGGAATCTTTCACTAAATGGAGAAGAGTGGCCACATAAAATAATATGGGATTTCTTCTTACCCCTAGTTGGATGTCAGGGCAGTCATTGTGTAAAATCTGTGAAGAGCTGTTGTAGTACTTGCAGGAATGTTTGGGTTTCAGACAAAGACACATTAGAGTTGTTTTCTCATCACTTTGCTCCAGCTTCTCCCTGGGTTTTGTTGCCATTGGGGTTATGGGCTCTCTCTCCTGCCTGCTCCTTATCCCCAGGCCATTGATCCTCAGTTGCAATAGAACCTCTCCCTGAAGTTTATTTTGCAAGGTTTTGGGCTGTAGGTATTCTGAATGCTTAAAGAGCTTTGCAAAGCAGGGATCCTGATTTCTCATCTCCTGCAGGTGTGTGAAGTCCTTTTCTCCAGGGCTACGAAGTACGACGAGCTCTACGCAGCCCTCACCTCATTACTGGCTGCTGGCTCCCAGTTTGATACACTCAGGAGGAGAGAGAACAAAAATGTCACTGCACTGGTAAGACTGTCTTGCTGCCTGTGTTGAGGAATAACAAGTTTTCAAACTTAGTGTTTTCAAGCAAAGTATTTAACCAAAGTATTTTGGACTGTGCTTGGAGTAACGAGGAACTTAAAAATCTCATGACTAAACATAGTGTTCATGGTGGCTGCACATCTCTTGAGCTTTTAATTCGTAATGTGCTTCAGACTTGCTGTAAGTCCATGGTGATTCCAGGAGGTGTGGCTAGAACACGATTAAACAGGAGAAAATTGGATCATTTTTCCTTTTTCTTTTCTCACTCCTGTGCTGCATATTTTATTGTTTAATATGACAGAAACTCAGTCCAGAATGTGTTCATCTGATCTGGCACATCTGCAGGAGTGTGGAGTCCCTGAGGAGATATTTCATAGCTGTAATGATGGAGGCTGCAATCTTTCTGTGCTAATTTTTCCAACCGTTCCTCTGTTCAGGAAGCCTGTGCCCTACAGTACTACTTCCTGATCCTGTGGCGGATCCTGGGGATTTTGCCTCCCTCCAGAAGCTACATGCACCATTTGGCCATGAACACCCCTGAGATGAGTGACTGTGACCTCCTGCACACCCTGCGCTGGTCTTCCCGCCTGCAGATCCCGTCCTACGTCGTGTGGATCAAGGTACAGCCTCAGCTCTGTGTGGTGTCGGGGTGGTGACAGTGACAGTGACAGTGACAGTCCCTCCATGCTGCCTGCATGTGGGATTTGTTTTGGGGAGACTTGTGCCTGCCTTTTCTAAAGTGGTTAATTGCAGAGCACTGTTCAAGTGTTCTTGTTCTTGTTCAAGTGTTCAAGATCTGGGTTTTGGCATTTGTAGGATCACCTTATCAAGCAGGGCATGAAGGCTGAGCATGCTGCTCCTCTCATTGAACTGACCTCCAGCAAGTGCATCTCAGTGAAGTACGATGTGGAAATAGCAGAGGAATACTTTGCTCGACAGGTGAGGTGTGGGAGTGCAGCTGGACATACAAACTTCTGCTTCTGTGGGATGATCTGCACTTACTGTTCTATCTTCTGTGTTTTCAGATCTCTTCTTTCTGTGCTGTCGACTGCACAACCATTCTCCAGCTGCACGAAGTCCCCAGTTTACAATCCATTTACACCCTTGATGCTGCCATCTCCAAGATCCAGGTTTCTCTAGATGAGCACTTTTCCAAGTCAGCTGCAGAAACTGATCCCCACAAGTCCTCAGAGATAACCAAGAACCTCCTCCCTGCTACGCTGCAGCTCATTGACACTTATGCTACTTTTACCAGGTACAGTCCTTGGGATTTCCAGCAGGAATACAATTTCCTGCTGTGCTTTGGGCTTCCTCTGCATTTTGTGTGTTGTTTTCTTAGAAGTGCCTGGGAGTTTTATAGTCTGAAGTAATTGCTTTGCGTCCTCTAGAGGGTCCATTGCTTTAAAAGAAGAATAACAAGTAGCTTCTCAAGCCATGCATGGGACTTTATTGTTTCTGAGTAGCCTCCTTGTCTGATCTTCCAAGGCTTCCTTGCAAGTTTGCAAAACCAGCTTTTCCTCCAAAGATAAAACCACCCTCCAGGATAGTGCTTCTTAAGGTTATTTCTCTGGCGTAATACTGAGGCTGTCAGACCATCAAGAAAGAGAGGGGGGGGTTAATTCTTACATTAAAAAATCTAAATTCTTCTAAACTCCCGTTAGAACCTGTGTAGAAGAAAGCGAAAGTAAATCAGCTTTTTTTTTTTGGGCACTTTTCCTGGTAAGTAGCTTAGAGGGGATAAAAGCCCAGAAGTCCCTTAGTGGTGTGAGATGAAGTGTGGGGCAGAACTTCAGAAGTTTGTGTTTTATCTGTCACTCCACTGACACACAGAGCCGGTTGCTGAGGTGCCACCGTTTCTTCTCCCCGGTAGCTGGAGACAGACGGGAGGGGGGCGGCAGCTCCCCCCTGAGCTCCATTAGAGTCCAAATTACCAGTGAAGGCGCAAACACGAGGCAGAGACATCACACAGGTCCTGGGAAGTTTACTTTAGATGTTAATTCATTCCCCTGCTTGCTCCCGGGACCCCGACAAAGGGGTCCACAAGAGCTTATATTTGGGGGCAGGCCTCAAGGGAAGGTACAATCGTAACAAATCAGAAGTAACAAAAGTAAAAAGCAAGGCAGGAACAACAACGCATAAACCAATAGAATTCCAGAGAAGTAAAACCATCCCAGTAAACTGGTAAATCCTGGGAAATAGAAACTAGAAACTATAACCAAGGATGACATAACTTCTGGGAAAAGGTAAAAACAAAAAGGAAACAAAACTAAACCTATAAAATCATAAATCGAACAATAAAACTGCTAATAAAACAAAAATGCACTACAACACTGAGGTAAATCTCCTCCCTCGTGCCTGCAGATCCTACTTGCTGCGGAGCCTCTCGGAGGAGGCCTCCTCGGACAGCAGACCCTCCGAGGAGAAGCTGCGGGGCTACGCCGCTGTCCTGGCCATCGGCTCCAGCCGCTGCAAGTCCAACACTCTGGGTGAGGGCTGGGGCAGTGCTGGGCTTCAGGGTGCCTCCCCTGTGGGTGAATCTTCTCACAGTGCTTCCAGTACCCCATTTCAAAGTGATCTCCACTGCTGTTCGAACGAGTGAGTTGTGCTGCCAGCAGCACACTGCAAAGTCTCTTCAGTATTCTACCAGTTTGAAACAGTTGGGCAAACCTTGAAAGGATCATTATCTTGTGAGCTCCTCTGGGTCAGTGAAATGTTTTCATAACCATATTGGAGCTTGTGGAATAACAAGGGGAACTATGAAATGTTGGTATGCTGAAGACTTCTATGAATTAGTATTTGTGCCATGTTTTCTGCAGTTTTAATGAAATAAAAGAAGCTGGGATGCTCTTAAACACTTAGGGATGACTTTTACTTGTAGACCTATGAATTTATTCAGTGCCTGATTGTTCTGTGTAACTGCAGGTCCAACCCTTGTCCAGAACTTGCCATCAGCTGTGCAGACCCTGTGTGAGTCCTGGAACAACATCCACACCAACGAGTTCCCCAACATCGGTTCATGGGTGAGTCCAGCCTCAGGGCCTGCTGTGGTGTGAGTGCAGCTGCAGGCTTTGCTGGGAATGGGGGCAGTGTGTGGCTGTGTCCCAGATCCAGGGCTCTCATGTGTGTGTGTGTGTGTCCCTCCCCAGCGCAACGCCTTTGCCAACGACACCATCCCTGCAGAAAGCTACATCAGCGCCGTGCAGGCTGCCCACCTGGGCACCCTCTGCAGCCAGAGCCTGCCCCTGGCAGCCTCCCTCAAGCACACCCTGCTGTCCCTGGTCAGGCTCACCGGGGATCTCATCATGTAAGTCAGGCCTTGTGTTACACTGTGTGTTCCACACACCACTGGGTGCTTTGCTCTGTGTCCTCCAGGGCTGACTTCAGGCTGTGTCTGTGCAACACTTACTGACCTGGTGCTGGTTCTGACCTAAACCTTCCAGTTCACAGTTCCAAATACCAAATGAATGACAGACAGTCTTTCTGTCTTCCTGTGGTATCTCCAAAAGTAAATCTCCCTGAAGGAAACCTTTTTGTCAAATATGGACTTGAAGAAAATGGGATACAAACTGACACAATACAGATCTAACTAATTAATTTGTGTTTTGCTATCATTCAACTATGTGAAGTTTTTGATGTTTAAGGGAAAGTGAAATGCCATTTTTTTCCAGGGACTTAGTCTAAAGTACTCTGAAATCAAAAAGTAGTCATTGACACTGCAGACAAGCCCCAAAGCCACAATATATGATAATGGGACTGTCTAGGCAGATGCTGTAACTGTATATATGCAAAAGTAACATGTAGAATTTTCCAAAGGGTGACTTTTTTTTCTGAGGGGGAAAATGTCTGGGCCAGTGTTTTTATCCCACCTTTCCAAAAGGGTTTCATCACTGACTTTCATCCAGTTGTGCTTCACTTAATGTGAATTCTGGTTTCCAGTAGGGATGATCTGTGATACACCGTGCAGAGAATTAACTTGTGTCCTTTTCTTTTCAAGCTGGTCAGATGATCCGAACCCACCCCAGGTGATCCATTCCCTGCTGCCCCTCCTTCTGGAGACCAGCACAGAGAGTGTGGCAGAAATCAGCAGCAACTCCCTGGAAAGGATCTTGGGCCCGGCGGACTCTGATGAGTTCCTGGCACGTGTTTATGAGAAGTTGATCACGGGGTGCTATAACATACTGGCCCATCACTCTGACCCAAACAGGTAACAAAGCTGTGTGCAGAGATTGGCTACAGCAGGGTTGCTTCTGGAACAGAAAAAATCAGCTTATTTTTATCTGTTGAAAGCTTCTGTACTTGTAATACTGTAAATATGAGATTTTTTTTTTCACATTACCGGAATTGTGGAGTGGGGGTGAGAGCAAGAGAGAATGGGGAGGAGTAACAGTAGAAGAGACTTAGAGTGTAAAAGGAGCAGCTCTTTATAGGGATTTGTGTGTGAGGTGTCTGAAAGGTCTGGGTTATTTTAAGTTTCTGGCTGGGACTTGCCTTACAGCATCATGTGTCCCTTTGTTCTAACTTGGTGGATTTGTTGGTGTTTATGTAAAGTTGTTAATCAATTGTTTTTCACCTGTTGGTTGGAAAAAGGGCTGCTTTCAATTGGTTGAAAAATTACTGGAGTTGCAATGGCAGATAGATCACTTCTGGCCTTTCAGAACTGTTGTGATTGTTGAAATTGTTTTTAGATGTTCTTATTTCATCCTCATGTATTTGATCCTTATCTATTCCTCTTTTAATCCTCAGTGGCCTGGATGAGTCCATCTTGGAGGAATGTTTACAGCATCTGGAGAAACAGCTGGAGAGCAGCCAGGCCAGAAAAGCCATGGAGGAATTCTTCTCAGAAAGGTGAAGTCACCATGGAAGTTGTATTCCAAGGACTTCATTTCTCATCCTTGTTCTGTTAGCTTGTCAGCATAGACACCAAGGTGATGTTAATGCCATTGTGCAGGAAAATACAGACTCTGTAGAGCCAGGATATCCTTCAGGCAGTGCAGGAGAGTGGGAAGAGACTCTGAGGGGGAGAGGACCTGGATCTTTGTCCAAATCAAATACTCAGCGAGGCCTCACAGTAATGATCAATGGGGAATCTTGGAGGATGATTGTTGTGTCAGGGAGGTTTCTGAGAGGTGTTGCTCCAAGCTGCAGAATCCCAAATTCTCTCAATGCGTCTGTGGGGCCACAGGTTGGTAGTTTTAAGAGTGGGGAGGGGGGTTAGAACCATGAAGGTAAGTTGTGCTGGCAGCAGCCTAGAACAGCTAGAACAGCTGTGATAGAAACAGCCTAGCATAACCACAATGTTCTGAGTATGAGGTGAGCAAGAGGAAAGGCTTTCTCCATCAGAAAGCTGACCATTGCCTGGTTTTTCTTTCTGCCTGTTGAACAGTTCAGAATGAAAGCAGCGTGGTGGCTGTACATTGTTAGTATGGGAGGGAAAGATGGGCAAGAAAATCTTGACTTCTGTTTTGGAAGCCAGTTCGGGCCCTTTTGTAACTGGATATGTAGAGAACACTGAAATGCTACTGAGGAGCCCTTTTATGAGATTTGGTCGGAGCTGGGTTTGCTGCTTGGCTGAAAGCAGTTTCTGTGGTTTGGCTGCTGAGCAGTGCTAACACAAACTCCTGCCAGTCTGAAATGTGAGGGCAGAGAGAAGTGGAGCCAGTGGAAAAGGGGAGTGGGCTGCTCTTCACAAAGCTGATTTAATTCTCCCCTCTGTACAGCGGAGAACTGGTGCAGATCATGATGGCGACGGCCAACGAGAACCTCTCGGCCAAGTTCTGTAACAGGGTGCTGAAATTCTTCACCAAGCTCTTCCAGCTGAGTAAGTGCCAGTAGGATCTCCTCCCTCCTGCCTTTCCACTTCACACTGTTCTTGTATTGTCTGAGATTGGAAGGTGCTTGGAAGAAAATCTGTGGGAGGGAGTGGGATCACAGCTTCATGCTTTCAAGGAAAGCCATTTCCACACTTGTTTTGGAGCATCTGTCACTGACAGTAACTTTCCCCCCAGCTGAGAAGAGCCCCAACCCCAGCCTGCTGCGCCTCTGCGGCTCCCTGGCCCAGCTGGCCTGTGTGGAGCCCGTGAGACTGCAGGCCTGGCTGACCAGGATGACCATGTCCCCACCCAAGGACTCGGACCAGCTGGACGTGGTGCAGGAGAACAGGCAGCTGCTGCAGCTGCTGACCACTTACATTGTTCGGGAGAACAGGTAAAGCACAGCCTTGGTCCTGTCTTGTGCATGCTCTGCGTTCTCTTGCTCTCTAGAACAATCTCGTGGGATTTGCTGCTGGTTCTTTGTGGTACCTGTGTGAAACTCTCCTCTTTTTGCTCAGCCAAGTGGGGGAAGGCGTGTGCACTGTTCTGCTCAGCACTCTGATACCAATGGCAACGGAGATGTTGGCCAATGGGGATGGCACGGGCTTTCCTGAGCTGATGGTCGTCATGGCAACTTTGGCCAGTGCAGGACAAGGGGCAGGACACCTCCAGCTTCATGGTGCTGCTGTGGACTGGCTGGGCAGATGGTAAGAGTGAACTCTGTATTGCTGATGCTTCATTTGTGGGGGTTTTTTTACTTATTTTCTGATGTTCTGGGGACAGAAATTTGTGTTTACAGATAATCCCTTCTCTCTTAGTTTATTGTTTGTTGTTTGGGATATAAAGTGTCTGAGAGAGGCAGATCTGTGTCCATCTGTTCCAAACAATCGCGTTTTGTTTCTTTACTCTGGATGGTTTAGTTACTGCATTTATGCATTCCCTGTTGTTAATCTAGAGCAAACTGAATGCTTGAAGCAGTTGGTCAGGACTGAGCTTATACTTCCCAAAGGCTGTCAGCTGGTTTTGGACTCCCCATCCCAGGAAGTGTTCCAGGCCAGGCTGGACGGGGCT